>JAGDQP010009870.1:0-42400 GCA_022664845.1 Lepisma saccharinum
TGTTATTCTTTCTTGAACAATCATACACGGGCGACATTAGTTCGACAACAGTAAAAGTGAAGTTTCTTACGAAATAAGAGAAGTATATTTCATAGTTAGGATAAATATTCAAAGATTATCTATCTAACGATAGCTTTATATAAAGAAATATGTATTCATAATATGGATATATGTATTTATACTTAATATATAGAATTTTCAAACTATATTTTATCTCGGGATAGGTTCAAATATGCATAAAACAATACAAACGGAACCGTAACAAGGAGAAATTACTGCAATAGTAGCAAGTTTATAATAATTTGAACACTAGAAGTATACTTATTGTGCACAAACACCTTTATGGCATGTTATTAAACCGTTTGTAAGCAAAAGTTATTCTAATATTTTACTTCTGACACGTCTCTTAAGACTTTTAAAGCTGAAATTACTGCAATAACGCTATTTGTAGGCTAGTTACCGCACCAAAAGTGTACAAAGAAGTGTATTTTATGTATGCAAACCAATTTAACTTGAAATATCAGGTATATATTGCCTCAGAGGGCATGCAAAAACTATGTGAGAGAATTTCTTACATTGCTTTTATGTGAATTTACTTTAATATAGGCTGCTTGATGCTTCGGACGTGATATGAGACATGTATAAGACGTATTTGAACCAGATTTGAAATCCGAATTTAGGTTAATACCGTTTGTTTGTTGCTTTATGCAATGGAAAACGTCTATAAAACATCTTCCGGCCTGCATGTTTAACTAGAATTTACCCGATTAACAGCTGTTTTGAAAACACCTCTTTTGAAATAGGCAAATAAGAAATTAGACATCAAACTATCACTTCGGAGAACGTATTTAGCAGATAATTCAACTAGAAATTAATCTTTGCATTGCATTTTATATTGATTTATCCTCGCAAAGGATTATTTAGTGGCAATCTATAGGATAAAAAGTGACAAACATCAATATGATATCTTCAAAGCAGACTTTCCAGATGAAATAGCTACTATTTCGGTGTTTGTTATCATGAAGGGAGTTCTTGCAGCTACATACAGTCAATATATAGCGAGAAAAGTGGCATTTGAAGTAGAAAGAACTTTAATAAAACATGAAAACACGACTAATTGATGCGAAACTCGAGGGATTAAGAACGCTTATTTACCGATAGGCACTACGAAAGAGATATTAGAACATGACTTTTAGCAGAATAATATTCTTTAAAATACTTTTGAAATGCGAAAATATAAGAATAACGCTATATTGGAGACTATTTGCTACATAACAAATAGTTGAATATGAAAATGACAGTACCAAAGGGGTGGGTGATTCCTTGAATTTGATCATGTGCAATACAATTTTGTTAATATCAGCCATTGAAATAGATATTTCAACACAAATATTCTAGAAACAAACCAAATTTTTTAACGGAAGGCTGTTTGCTTAGATTTTCTTGCTCCAGGAACTGTTCAGAATGGAAGCTAGACATTATTTGAGATAAATGGACTTGTAGAATTGCATATTAAATGGAAAATCAAGGTTGGTAAATCAAAATTGTCTATATTTTTTGCGCTTTATTAATAGAAAGAGAACTTCTAAAAACCACATTTTGTCAATATGTAACAAGAAAACCGTCATCTAAACTTGGTTGAACGCGTATTTGAAGACGAAAAGCATAGATTTACATAATACCGACTACTTTGAAAATATGGAGAACAATATATAGCGAGAAAAGTGCTCGTTTAAGGTAGGTTGAACATGATTTTAGATAGAATCTTTTGTAATGTATTTTTCTGACTATATAACGATTTTGCATAAACGTGATTTTGATCTTGACCATGAAGGTGTTAACTTAAGCAAGGAAATTACTCCATATGGTTGACGTATTAACAACTCTCTTGGTTTGTGATCAGATATACCAGAAATTTGCTGAATCCCACACTGATTCTATTGATGTACTGTGTAAATTTCTTACGAGTTACAAGAAGATGGTGACAGGTTCCCAATGTAAGGACAGAATCCGTTTAATCTTATGGGTGAAAGATATATTGCATCCATGGACTTGTACTAACAAAGATCTTCAATCGTTGTTACTTTGAATATATACAAGGACTGGTCTTTGTATAGGAAATAAAACAACTGATTTGTACTAAGAAAAAATTTTCTTTTTGTGCATAAGTAAGATACATACAGACTCAACATTTTTCGAAGTTATAAAAATCTATTGTGATTATAGACTTTATACAAACTATTGAACAGTGATGCTTTTCCAGACAAGTGATACAAACAATGCTAAAATAAAAACCGGTGGGTATAAATTATTGTGTTTAAAGACAACTAATACAAAATACTGATAAATAAAATCAAACCAGAGTAAATATTTTCCCCGTACAATGAAAAGCTTATTATAATAAAAAGATAACTAGAATTCTGATTTGCATTTTACTTCAAACTCCTTTAATAACTTTACCTTACAAGACAAGTATTAAATAAAAATTACAACAGTATTTGTCTTTTCAAATAAAGTTGGTAAAGAAATGTTTTGTCATATTGTTTTACAAAGTAATTTCGTAACAAAAAATATTTAGTTTTACTTTCACAAAAAGTATTTGTTTTGAAAATTTTTTCCTAACAAAAAGTTTTAGTAAGAAAGAAAAAATTTCGTAAGAAAAAAATTCTTAAGAAAACAATTTCTTAAGAAAACAGTTTTCCTAGGAAAAAATGTGGAACTAACAAAATTGGAACAAAAATTTTCATATAAAAATTTCCTAACAAAAAGTTTCAGTACGGAAGAAAAATTTTTAAGTAAAAATTGTTAAAAAAAATATTAAAAAAATTTCATCAGAAAAAAAATTCTTCCCAAAAGGTCTAGTAAGAAGGGAAAAAATTCCTAAAAAAAATTGTAACAACGAACTTTTTAAACATACTTCACTTCATCAGAAAGTAGATTCTTCATAGCATAACAATATTTTTTTGCACTTAATCGAATGAAATTCCGCATCTCCCACCCATCTTCTATTTCATTAGTCAATTCTCCGAGGCAATTCCCAGTATGTGGTAACAATGGCTCATCTTTTTTCTGCACGTATATAACAGTCTGTGTCACAATATATGAGACGCTCTATACCTAGTGTCCAGTAATTTTTATAAACGAACTCTAGCACACGAGTATGAAAGCTGCTACTCCTACATTGGTAAAAGCGTGAGACGAATTTTGATTTTCAAAATCTTTATACGTTACTTGTAATTTGTTTTGTCCTATGGGAATCACATGTTGAACTTCCAAATGAGGCGAACGTAAGATTTCCAAAAAGCTTTTTCGATCACTAACAATGCGAGTTTGTGGATGGTCGCATCTTTGTTCCCATTTTCCAAATAAGGCATTTAAAATATTTTTGAAATATGTCTCAACCCGGCATTATTTTAGATCTGATCATATTGAAGTGAAATATCTTCATGCTTCTCATAATCATGAATATATTGTTGCTTCTACTCTTTCCTAGTACAATTATCAGGAAATCCGCTGGCTTCCTGTTTCATTTTTAGGAAGCTATTGACAAATGGTTTGAAGAGTCCCTCAGTCATTTGCATTTCCCAGATTTCGTATGTTTTAAGAATAACATATCCTTTCTCAAACGCCAAATGTAGTTCAGGAGTACAAAATACTCCCTTGATTTGCTCGTTCTTCTTCATTATGTGTACATTCGTTATTCAAGCCCTCCATACAAGACTTACACAAACCAAGGACCAGACATTTATATGCATTTTCTGGCAAAATGGGTATAGGAAGATTTTGGGGAGCAAGTACTTTGCAGTGAACCAGACCATAGACAGTAGATGAATCAGAAATGTTTTTGCCTTTATGAAATTTAAATTTTCCAGTTGGCATAGGTTTCTTAGACTTTACAAATGGATTCAGTACGTCCTCCTTTGAAGGCGTCTTTAGGACGTAAAGGATCTTGCATTTCACAACACTCATTTCTTAAGAAACTTTGAATTTCAGGAGATACTTGAACCATATTGTTCCATTCACATTCCCAAATGGATTCAACTTAAATGTTACAAGTGGTTTTCAAAAATTCTTCTCTCGATAGTATTGCCTTATACCGGTATTCCAAAGTATTTCCCTCATCATCAACGGGAAAACGTCGAAGTTGGTTGATGCATGTATTTCCGTGCCAGTAGCAGCCGTAGAATTCGTAACCAGTACGAGTTTTCTTGTCATATCCATCCAGTTTAAACTGCTTAATTTGAAATTCACCTCCATTTTCTGCTGTTTGCAATGTAACATTATTTTTATACTCTACATATTTTAACTATTGTTTTGCCATCTTACTTTGTTGGTCACGATGCTGGAAACCTAAAGGAGGGATGATTGGAATAGTGTTTTCTTTAAGATAGCGTGAACGGAAACATTCCATCGCACACGAGGCGATAGTGCTTGTTTGCAGAAAACATTGTATCCCGCCTGTTTGTTGTTCAATAAAGGTTTGAGAATCAAATCAATGCTTGTGCCAAAATGAAAACATCATTCTTACAATACTCCAAGATTTCTTTCTTGAAATCGAATGTCCTTTCACTTTTAACGCATTCCTTATGCCACGCAAGAACTGCATCCCGTTCATCGTCGAATCTGGAGTCAATAGCTAATTACTCAATGGTGTTAAATAGATACGGAAACTCTCCTTTCTTTAGACTTTCTTGTAATCCCATTTTTGCTGGTAATTTCGATAATTTAACCCCCATGAACAAATATGTATCACGGAAAATGATATTATTTACAGTTAATTGAATAATCTTCTGTCCTTGTGCTATAATGTGAGGTGTCAAATTTTGTTTTTCCATAAGACATCGCACTACTAGTATTGTATCGAAACCAGACCCATTGTGTGAGAGTCCTACTACCTTCTGAAACTTAGGACCCTGTTCTAACACATGTTTAACAAATGCATCCATATTATAAAATACAAAATCTCTCTGACCATCGACATTACCACATACACTACAAGTATAATTTTGGTCTATATCCTTACACTGATGGCATCGATGAGATGCAGAGATTAAGTTTGGTACAACTTCACATTCACCATTTTTATCTCCGTCTAGTAACATTGTTTCAACGTCAAAGATAATGTACAGGAAATCTTCAACTCGTTTTGGTTTGGTTGGTTTGATAAAACAGGAATGTTTTTCATCGACGTGAATGTTACACAGTTTACAATAATGTTCTCCACACACGTGTTTTGTTTTTCTCCTACATCTATCGATTTTCACTCCACACTGAGGACACAGTTGTACCTAATAACATTCAGATTAGCCGTTGGCTTTAGATTTGTGTTGATCATAGCAGGTCTGTTTGGGAAACGTACGATGACGACAGAGAGAGATCTTGTATTTTATAATATGGATGCATTTGTTAAACATGTGTTAGAACAGGGTCCTAAGTTTCAGAAGGTAGTAGGACTCTCACACAATGGGTCTGGTTTCGATACAATACTAGTAGTGCGATGTCTTATGGAAAAACAAAATTTGACACCTCACATTATAGCACAAGGACAGAAGATTATTCAATTAACTGTAAATAATATCATTTTCCGTGATACATATTTGTTCATGGGGGTTAAATTATCGAAATTACCAGCAAAAATGGGATTACAAGAAAGTCTAAAGAAAGGAGAGTTTCCGTATCTATTTAACACCATTGAGTAATTAGCTATTGACTCCAGATTCGACGATGAACGGGATGCAGTTCTTGCGTGGCATAAGGAATGCGTTAAAAGTGAAAGGACATTCGATTTCAAGAAAGAAATCTTGGAGTATTGTAAGAATGATGTTTTCATTTTGGCACAAGCATTGATTTGATTCTCAAACCTTTATTGAACAACAAACAGGCGGGATACAATGTTTTCTGCAAACAAGCACTATCGCCTCGTGTGCGATGGAATGTTTCCGTTCACGCTATCTTAAAGAAAACACTATTCCAATCATCCCTCCTTTAGGTTTCCAGCATCGTGACCAACAAAGTAAGATGGCAAAACAATAGTTAAAATATGTAGAGTATAAAAATAATGTTACATTGCAAACAGCAGAAAATGGAGGTGAATTTCAAATTAAGCAGTTTAAACTGGATGGATATGACAAGAAAACTCGTACTGGTTACGAATTCTACGGCTGCTACTGGCACGGAAATACATGCATCAACCAACTTCGACGTTTTCCCGTTGATGATGAGGGAAATACTTTGGAATACCGGTATAAGGCAATACTATCGAGAGAAGAATTTTTGAAAACCACTTGTAACATTTAAGTTGAATCCATTTGGGAATGTGAATGGAACAATATGGTTCAAGTATCTCCTGAAATTCAAAGTTTCTTAAGAAATGAGTGTTGTGAAATGCAAGATCCTTTACGTCCTAAAGACGCCTTCAAAGGAGGACGTACTGAATCCATTTGTAAAGTCTAAGAAACCTATGCCAACTGGAAAATTTAAATTTCATAAAGGCAAAAACATTTCTGATTCATCTACTGTCTATGGTCTGGTTCACTGCAAAGTACTTGCTCCCCAAAATCTTCCTATACCCATTTTGCCAGAAAATGCATATAAATGTCTGGTCCTTGGTTTGTGTAAGTCTTGTATGGAGGGCTTGAATAACGAATGTACACATAATGAAGAAGAACGAGCAAATCAAGGGAGTATTTTGTACTCCTGAACTACATTTGGCGTTTGAGAAAGGATATGTTATTCTTAAAACATACGAAATCTGGGAAATGCAAATGACTGAGGGACTCTTCAAACCATTTGTCAATAGCTTCCTAAAAATGAAACAGGAAGCCAGCGGATTTCCTGATAATTGTACTAGGAAAGAGTAGAAGCAACAATATATTCATGATTATGAGAAGCATGAAGATATTTCACTTCAATATGATCAGATCTAAAATAATGCCGGGTTGAGACATATTTCAAAAATATTTTAAATGCCTTATTTGGAAAATGGGAACAAAGATGCGACCATCCACAAACTCGCATTGTTAGTGATCGAAAAAGCTTTTTGGAAATCTTACGTTCGCCTCATTTGGAAGTTCAACATGTGATTCCCATAGGACAAAACAAATTACAAGTAACGTATAAAGATTTTGAAAATCAAAATTCGTCTCACGCTTTTACCAATGTAGGAGTAGCAGCTTTCATACTCGTGTGCTAGAGTTCGTTTATAAAAATTACTGGACACTAGGTATAGAGCGTCTCATATATTGTGACACAGACTGTTATATACGTGCAGAAAAAAGATGAGCCATTGTTACCACATACTGGGAATTGCCTCGGAGAATTGACTAATGAAATAGAAGATGGGTGGGAGATGCGGAATTTCATTCGATTAAGTGCAAAAAAATATTGTTATGCTATGAAGAATCTACTTTCTGATGAAGTGAAGTATGTTTAAAAAGTTCGTTGTTACAATTTTTTTTAGGAATTTTTTCCCTTCTTACTAGACCTTTTGGGAAGAATTTTTTTTCTGATGAAATTTTTTTAATATTTTTTTTAACAATTTTTACTTAAAAATTTTTCTTCCGTACTGAAACTTTTTGTTAGGAAATTTTTATATGAAAATTTTTGTTCCAATTTTGTTAGTTCCACATTTTTTCCTAGGAAAACTGTTTTCTTAAGAAATTGTTTTCTTAAGAATTTTTTTCTTACGAAATTTTTTCTTTCTTACTAAAACTTTTTGTTAGGAAAAAATTTTCAAAACAAATACTTTTTGTGAAAGTAAAACTAAATATTTTTTGTTACGAAATTACTTTGTAAAACAATATGACAAAACATTTCTTTACCAACTTTATTTGAAAAGACAAATACTGTTGTAATTTTTATTTAATACTTGTCTTGTAAGGTAAAGTTATTAAAGGAGTTTGAAGTAAAATGCAAATCAGAATTCTAGTTATCTTTTTATTATAATAAGCTTTTCATTGTACGGGGAAAATATTTACTCTGGTTTGATTTTATTTATCAGTATTTTGTATTAGTTGTCTTTAAACACAATAATTTATACCCACCGGTTTTTATTTTAGCATTGTTTGTATCACTTGTCTGGAAAAGCATCACTGTTCAATAGTTTGTATAAAGTCTATAATCACAATAGATTTTTATAACTTCGAAAAATGTTGAGTCTGTATGTATCTTACTTATGCACAAAAAGAAAATTTTTTCTTAGTACAAATCAGTTGTTTTATTTCCTATACAAAGACCAGTCCTTGTATATATTCAAAGTAACAACGATTGAAGATCTTTGTTAGTACAAGTCCATGGATGCAATATATCTTTCACCCATAAGATTAAACGGATTCTGTCCTTACATTGGGAACCTGTCACCATCTTCTTGTAACTCGTAAGAAATTTACACAGTACATCAATAGAATCAGTGTGGGATTCAGCAAATTTCTGGTATATCTGATCACAAACCAAGAGAGTTGTTAATACGTCAACCATATGGAGTAATTTCCTTGCTTAAGTTAACACCTTCATGGTCAAGATCAAAATCACGTTTATGCAAAATCGTTATATAGTCAGAAAAATACATTACAAAAGATTCTATCTAAAATCATGTTCAACCTACCTTAAACGAGCACTTTTCTCGCTATATATTGTTCTCCATATTTTCAAAGTAGTCGGTATTATGTAAATCTATGCTTTTCGTCTTCAAATACGCGTTCAACCAAGTTTAGATGACGGTTTTCTTGTTACATATTGACAAAATGTGGTTTTTAGAAGTTCTCTTTCTATTAATAAAGCGCAAAAAATATAGACAATTTTGATTTACCAACCTTGATTTTCCATTTAATATGCAATTCTACAAGTCCATTTATCTCAAATAATGTCTAGCTTCCATTCTGAACAGTTCCTGGAGCAAGAAAATCTAAGCAAACAGCCTTCCGTTAAAAAATTTGGTTTGTTTCTAGAATATTTGTGTTGAAATATCTATTTCAATGGCTGATATTAACAAAATTGTATTGCACATGATCAAATTCAAGGAATCACCCACCCCTTTGGTACTGTCATTTTCATATTCAACTATTTGTTATGTAGCAAATAGTCTCCAATATGGCGTTATTATATTCATTTGCATACTATATTCCAATATTGCATTTCAAAAGTGTCTTAAAGATTATTTTTCTGCTAAAAGTCATGTTCTAATATCTCTTTCGTAGTGCCTATCGGTAAATAAGCGTTCTTAATCCCTCGAGTTTCGCATCAATTAGTCGTGTTTTCATGTTTTATTAAAGTTCTTTCTACTTCAAATGCCACTTTTCTCGCTATATATTGATTGTACGTAGCTGCAAGAACTCCCTTCATGATAACAAACACCGAAATAGTAGCTATTTCATCTGGAAAGTCTGCTTTGAAGATATCATATTGATGTTTGTCACTTTTTATCCTATAGATTGCCACTAAATAATCCTTTGCGAGGGTAAATCAATATAAAATGCAATGCAAAGATTAATATCTAGTTGAATTATCTGCTAAACACGTTCTCCGAAGTAATAGTTTGACGTCTAATTTCTTATTTGCCTATTTCAAAAGAGGTGTTTTCAAAACAGCTGTTAATCGGGTAAATTCTAGTTAAACATGCAGGCCGGAAGATGTTTTATAGACGTTTTCCATTGCATAAAGCAACAAACAAACGGTATTAACCTAAATTCGGATTTCAAATCTGGTTCAAATACGTCTTATACATGTCTTATATCACGTCCGAAGCATCAAGCAGCCGATGTTAAAGTAAATTCACATAAAAGCAATGTAAGAAATTCTCTCACATAGTTTTTGCATGCCCTCTGAGGCAATGTATACCTGATATTTCAAGTTAAATTGGTTTGCATACATAAAATACACTTCTTTGTACACTTTTGGTGCGGTAACTAGCCTACAAATAGCGTTATTGCAGTAATTTCAGCTTTAAAAGTCTTAAGAGACGTGTCAGAAGTAAAATATTAGAATAACTTTTGCTTACAAACGGTTTAATAACATGCCATAAAGGTGTTTGTGCACAATAAGTATACTTCTAGTGTTCAAATAATTATAAACTTGCTACTATTGCAGTAATTTCTCCTTGTTACGGTTCCGTTTGTATTGTTTTATGCATATTTGAACCTATCCCGAGATAAAATATAGTTTGAAAATTCTATATATTAAGTATAAATACATATATCCATATTATGAATACATATTTCTTTATATAAAGCTATCGTTAGATAGATTATCTTTGAATATTTATCCTAACTATGAAATATACTTCTCTTATTTCGTAAGAAACTTCACTTTTACTGTTGTCGAACTAATGTCGCCCGTGTATGATTGTTCAAGAAAGAATAACACCATTTTTCTTACCTTGCCTTGTAACATCAACAGAAAATGTTTTCACTCCCTCAAGTCTTCTCAAAACTGCGAAAATTAAAACAATATTTGGTGCATGCCACAACAGATGTTGGATCTGTTACGCAGCTACAATTAACATGTTTGCCCAGACACACTTCTTTTTTCCACCACCACCACAGTCGGCATAACCAAACTTCTGGTTCTCACGGTCGTAGAACTTCTCCTTCCTCTGTTAGGTCAAGGGGTTGAATCAAAAGCGTAATAGGTGAAGTTTTATGTCGAAAAGTGACAGCTTGTTAAAATTAATGGTCAAAAATCTCAAATTATGAGCCAAGGTGGGGACCAGGGGTGGCGACCAGGTAGCAACTCTCTACTACGTTTTGATTAATTACACAATCCATTTATTAGAAAGAGGAGGGAAGAAGAAAACACATGGCCTCTTTCTTCCTTAAACTTCACAGAAAGAAGTGAGGAACTTGTCTCCACATATATCCTCTGGTTTGTCTTCATTTACCTTCTGTTCAGACAGCTTATTGAAAGCCTATGGTTTTGTGGTCTTGGAAGCAGCACTGAAGTAGGCACCGGGTTCGTCTCAAACTTTGTGTCATCCTGACCGACGATTTTGACATATCTAGCATATGTCTTCTTGATTTGTTATCGAATTCGTCCTACGGCAAGATAACATAGCAATATAAATTTCCAATAAGTGGTCACTCTAGGGTTCTCATAAAATAATCTAAATTATAAAATTAAAATTAAAATACAGCTAATTGCTGGATTAAACTATAGAAACAATGAAGATATAAGGCATTGAAGGCAATATATACATCAAATGACTGAAAACTTGATAGCAGAATGATTATTGAGTATTTCACGTATTGACACTATCAACCAATGCATGGAGTATACACTGTGTGGACAAAAAAGTGGCACCATATTAAACATCAATTCTTTATCTTATCAATATCTTATTATTATAATCGACTACTGTATAAAACATAGTTATTATTATAGTTTATGGATAGTTAAATGTCAAAGGCGTCTCGCAATGTTATTCCGCGGGCCTACAGGTTGAGAAGTTCCCCCCTTTTCGTTCGATATGCACCATTATACTACTATCGTTGGAAACAAGTAATAAATGAAAGATTAGCATACACTGAAAAACTTTTCGATTTTTACTGTTTGATATAAATCCAGAACTTTCTGTGTAAACTAGAAATCAAATTGCTAGATGATTATATGAATTTCGTGACGTATATTCTTATAATTTATCTGATATCTCATATTTCAAAGGTTATGTACTATCTTTCAAGAAAGTAAATACCATGGAGTAGTGAGAATATTGGAAACTAATCTCGGTATGAAAAATTAAGCTCCTGCCAAACATATCGCATGTTTAGTGCATAATCTTCAAGTTACTTTGGCAGCGATGAAGAGGAGATATATTGCCAAATAAATATCATGCTATACAGACGTTTGAATGTGTTATAATAGGCCGGGCAAAATAGAAAATCAAAAAAGGAAATAGATAAGAAAAGGAACAGTGCAAACGTGTGTGTATGTGTAAGCAAGTAATACTAAATCTATTCGAAAAGAAAAACAAAAAAACAATGACTCTGTAGTGTAGTGGTCTAGGTGCAGACTTTCCGCGCTGAAGGTCGCGGTGTCGGAACCGTTTGTCTACTTGATTTTTTTCAAACTGTATGTTATTCAGAACATTCTATAAATTCGTGTAGATAAAGATGAACCAGCCCTCGCTTGAACTGAAAGGGATCATGGGTAATCGAGTTACGTGAGATTGTATGCGTCATGGTCGAGTGAGTCACTGTCAGAAATACTCTCCCTAAGCTGTTATTAGCTCACCGGCTGAACCTTGTAAAATACCTACCTTCCTGTCAAGATCATAAATGAACTATAATATATATAAAGCGTTAAGCTCGTTTAACTTCCTTTACAATCCGAAAATTACGCTAATATATAAACGTAATGAATTTTGCAAGAAAATATGGAGATACTTTAAATTTTAAAAATCATCTTTGGCAACTATACGCGCACTAATCCACTACTGCAAAATTTAGAAATCGGACTTCTTGTATTATTTCAGTGGAATGCTATTATTTTCCGACAAGTACTACATCTATGAAATATAATCTACCGTTGTAATTATCATTCTTTAGTAACAAATAAATAATGAAAACTGCTTCTAAGTAGTTAAAAACAGATACATCAAATTATTTTAGAAATAAAAACGTTTACTTCTTTTCAAAACACCAAGTAAGACTTTTAAAAAAGTAGCAAATAATACATTTTTTAAAAAAAACAAAACTATCAAATAATTGTTAACGTTATTTTCAAAATATTTCAACACAATCAAATTTTTTTTATTATAATTGATGATTTCTAATGCTGTTTAAAAAATGTTGTCAAGTGGTGAATTTCAGAAGATTTTCAATTATTTTTAAAACATATAGAACACATTGTAAAAGGTATTTTCTTTAAAAGATACTATTGAGATCTTATTTTAAAATGATTTTCTATTATTTGGAAATCGTTTTCGTGTTCTATTTGCTACTTCTGCAGTTTAGCCATAACGTTAATACAAATGTAACAAAATTTTGAACTTCAGGAGAGATTTCCTGTTAAATAAAGAGCTTTTCGGTCCACGTGTGCTAAGTTTATTAGCAGTAAGGTACCCGAATCTGATATTTCTACTTCTGGGCAGTGTGCGAATTAGCAGGGGGATGCCCGGGATCCCCGCTGGCAAAAAGATTCCTACCTTGACAAATTATTTTTCGTCCCTGAAAGGGATAATTTTATCTCCAGAAGAAATTTGGATCAAGATAACATATAAAATCGGAACATTTTCTTTGGTAGAAGTTAAACCTATTTTCATGGAAGTGACAAGAATATTATGAACTTTCACTAGCAGCTAAAAAGCTATTTGTTTTGTGATGTTTTCGAAGTAGCTTCATGTGAATGATTTAGTATGATTGGTTGGATTTAGAAACCCACATTTGGAAAATAAGACATCATATCTTCCCTCCTCTCCTCTCTCTCTCTCACTATATATATATATATATATATATATATATATATAGCGTTGAAATCCGTGCTTATGTTTTATCCCCCTGACTAGAAAGTTTAATTCGCTCACGGCTTTTGAATGAGACCTGGTTCCTTTGAAAGGGCGTCAAAAGTCGTGTGCAACGTGTACATTTTAGGTGATGATGATGGTGACTTATAGTTTCTCCACTAGTGGGGACAAAAGTCTGAAACCTCGGAGAAAGGTATCTCCGAAACGCCGTGTTCTGCAATTAGTCCTCTTGATGCAAAGTATTAATTGAAAAGCGCTCGCTTGTCCTGCGAAAAGTTCGCGGTTCGAGTCCTTGTCATCTTCCTTTATTTCTTTTCCTCTAGTAAATCTTGAGTTATAGTATGCCACTACTGTGTGGGTTTTTGCTCTTTAATTCATATTCTTCATTTTTGCTTCATTTATTTAAATTAAGTGCATTGCATTTCATTAATAATAATAATAATAAGTATTATTATTATCTCTGTAAATGTAAATTAAATGTTTATTTATTCATTTTTTCATTTTGTAAAGATGTAAAGATACAACACAAATCTGCTAAACATATAAATTGCCTAATTTTTTAAGTAAAAAATGCAAAAAGAAGAATATGAAGGAGAAAACAAAAAGCTACATAACACTAACATTCATTTACATGTAGAAAGCATACAGTAAAACATAGAATTTGGTCATTACTAGAGAAAAAAGTAAAAAGAAGGTATTGATTTGAGTTAGTCTCGAAACGCGTACCCTTCGCGCTGCAAGCGAATGCTTTTCCTTTTCTCTACGATTTCAGTACTCAATGAATGAACGTAAATTCTGATTCCAGCATGAAGCTAAGAAATTTCTATCCAAAAATGCAAGATGGAGAAAGATCAAAACTTCAATTTACAAGTATCTGATTGAAGTGAAATTTCATATCTGGAAATTCCAAAATATGCTAGAATCGTTTCGGAAGTTGAAATGATTGACTTACGAAGATTAATATTTTGCCTTCAATTACATTATAAACGGTGTGGCCAGTGTTTCTTTCAGAAGATTTTGCTCGGGTAAGGGTGCTAAACCAAGTCTTACGAAAATTATAAATAATGCATATTGAGTCCCATCGGCTAAAAATATAAAATTATAATAATTTTACTTAAGAATGTGTCGTATTCTTTTAGTTAACCTCAAAGTAATATGAACAGTATTGATAGAAAGTGTTATTATATTCGCATTTCAGAATACGAATGAGTAGTACAAGTGTTGAAACTAATTTTTTCAGGTTTCTGTTGGAAACCCAAGCTGACAAAGCTCCCCCGAAAACATGCCTGGAAGAAACAGTGCCTATTTTGAAATCTGTACAATTTTAGTGCAATTTAATATATAGGAACTCCAATGGGTATTTCAATAAAAATAATTCCCGAAATTAAGAAGGGAGCAACACAATGCATCTTCATATCTTATCTTAGGGCTCCTACGGTCGCTGAGTATGAATCTGAACTGAAAAATTACGCCGGAAACTTGAGATTTTTTTAAATATTTGATTTCATGAAATTTAATATTTTAAAATTTCAAAGGTCCCTGAGTCCGACCATGAAAAAAAAATCTTCAATTACATTCTCCAACATGGCTATAGTCCAAAACGTATTTATATGAAAAATCGTTAGGATTCTTATCTAGAGTCTCTAAACAGCTCTTATATTTGTTAAGGATTTTTAAAAAGTGAATTCTGAAAACCAAGATGAACATAACCGAAACATTTTTATTAAAAAAAATCCAATGTGCGCAGAAGTAGCCCAAGACATAAAAATTCTATTAAACTTGTTTTTAATCGTCCTTAGCTCTGCGTTACGAAATCTTCCTCTGGCCAAAGGCGCCAAATACGGCATTCTAACATTTTTGATATATTCTTTCCCCTCTCTATAAATTGCATAAATTGATGACTGGACTGCATTTTTAAAAATAAAGTATACTTTAAAATTCTTTCTCACGTTTATTTTTCCACACACACATACACGCACTCGACTGCTGATGTTCGGGTTACAGGTTCGATTCCCGTCTCTGCCAAAGGAGTTTTTGAAAGCAAGAGGGTCTAAAAAAAGGTGCCCATCCAGCATCGTGATGCATCGTGGGTAATACCCTGAATAAAAGACAGTGGCGATCACAGTTGAGATCTTCGGTTCTCCTCTCCCAACACGTCTGCTCAGCGTGGGATCAGCAGACAAACTCCTTTCTACGGGAGAGGCCTCATCCAGTAGTGAATTGAATATGGCTGTGAATTATATATATAATCTGGGAGTAAAGCAAGATGCGAAAACTGCGAATTTACAATAAATATAATTTTGTGTGTTCTGTCAGAGGGCAGGTGCTGACCCGAAAGTTCCTGGGCAGGGTAAACCGATGGTGGTTGTCATTGTCTTCAATCGGATAGAGAGGACGTCCCAAGGACGCGACCTACAGTTGAACGTGGACTCCGAAAACTGATTCCGCCAGACTCCCGTATCCGTGGAAGTGTCACCTCCCAAATTCTCGGCCAAAAATCAGTAGAAACCGTGCAACACTCCACTTACACTCTCTTAATTTTTGCTTTACACCCCCACCCAAAATGAAAATTATTACGGAATCGCTAACTCCAAACCACCTATATCAACTTGTGTGTTTAGTACGCAATATTAAAAATACTAGACTTTCATGAATTGATTTATAGCTATTTCATTCAAGAATGTGACTTCTATATACATGGAACAAACACAAAGGGTATATGAACAGTGCATAAGGAGTTTTGTTTGTTAGTTTACGTGCGCTTTGTTTCCCATCACTCAAGTTATATAAAAGATTTCTTGCTGAAATTTAACATCAGTTTCTAACTCATTTTCTGGATTGTTATTAAGAAGCTGAGATGCAAACATTACTGTTACAAATTTATTAGTTCTAACACCTGCAAAATTCTTTCATTTTTTTATCTAATTAAATTTCGTATTTGAAAAATCTAACATTTATATGCTAAGGTTTAATCAGAATTCTATTCAAATTTCTCAGGCAAGCGCTGTATTTGTAATGCTCATATATATTGCATACAGCTTCAGCCAAAATTGCCTGAAGGACTTAAATAGAATTTGAATTCTATAATCCCCGATTTTATGTAAAGCAGTTTAGGGGACGTAAAACTATAAACTTGTATTTTGTTTTAAACAATTTCTTTCGAAATTAAGAATAAATATATCAAAATTGAGAAATAAATCATCCTATAGATACAGATTTTCATTACATCTTTCTTTCATGTTCGCATTGCCGAAATAAATATTTCCTACTACCTTGCTTTAGCATCGTCCATTTCTAATAAAATATGTTCTATTATAAATGATGTGCACGTTGTGTTTAAGACTATCTTTTTAGTTAAGCAATGCCGTAGTTTGCGCCCAATAAACTTGCTCTTAACAGGTAATCCCACAACTGATTCACGGGCTTAATGCGAAAGATTTGTTGAAAACTTCAGAAATATGTTGGACACGTGAGAGTTTCCTGTTTCATATATTGTCAATTTGCAGGCAAGCAAATTGCTGATGTTTATCTCTAACAAGAGGACACAAAAGTAAAATATACAAAATGAAATGAAAATACAAAACCATTCAACATTATAACGCGAAAAGGAATGACACAGTAACGAAATACAAAAATGATAATTCGAAGCTACTTTCCATTCTAAAAATTCGAACCCTAGATTGCTTTTATAATTCGGACGAGTGAAAATCTATGCTAAACACAGAGCCATCTAGTAAGAAATTGTCAAAATTGATTTGTGAGACGCGAGGGAAAGAACGAGTTGTGTGCTTCTCCTCCTCGTTGTAAAATGTTTTTCCATCTTATTCAACTTACGGGCTAGACTGGGTTATTGTGTATTAACTTTGTTTCTTCTGCTGCCTTAAATTGACGTTTCATAAATAAAAGAATAATACATGATTCACCGTAATATAGAAGTCACTAAGACTAATTTGAATTTTCCTAAAGACTTGGAGACATTATGAATAACATTATCGAGTTTGATGCTGTTAATTTACAAACTAAAAATATATTTCACTGCAATTACAAACAGAATGGTTAGTTATGGGTGAAGAACAAATGTGATTTTCTAAATGTGTTCGCTAAAAAAAGTTAGAGAAATTTGGGGATACGAACTCAACCTTCTGCGTTGAAATTTACCTCGCTAACCACTACACTATGGTAAATGTAGTGGAAATGTTTTTTTCTCATTTCACTTAACCGTTAATTTTTACGTACTGAGTATGTCTCTGGTTTATTATTATCGATTAGGATTGTCTTTTCCCTATATTGTATTTTATTACTATGTCTGCTATGTGTGAGAAGTATTCTGGAATATTCAAACAAAATATATCTATCAAAGTATCTGAGTACAAGTAGTTGAAAGTTTCCACGTGTTCTTGTGCATTGCGAAATTTTTCATAGTTGGAAAAGTATAATCCTGTGACTCCAGCAAGTGTGATTTACTTTCTTGAAAGATAGTACATAACATACGCGTGGACAAGACAGTGGCTTTCTATGCTAGGTCATCGCCTATACCAATGAATACACGAAAGCAAATTGACATTCAACTTAGCCAGTTAGAGAAAGCGGTAATTATACGGGAAACGTCGTCTAGTGAATTCTGGTCTCCTCTTTTAGTAGTACGTAAACCAAATTCACAAAATTTTCGGTTGGTTCTAAATTTGATCAATTTGAATAAATATACGAAGTATCTTGCAATACCATTTCCATCCACAGAAGAAGTCTTCTCTAGTCTAAAGGGAAAGAACTGTATTTCAACCGTAGACATCAGCCAAAGTTACTACCAAATATTAATGGATTAAAAGAGCCAAAAATACAATACTTTTGAAGTAAACCATACAAGAAAAAGCTACAAGTTCCAGAGAACTGTAATGGGTCATTCAACCACCTCATCGGCTTTGGCGATACTAACAAGGAAGCTGCTACAAGGATTACCAAACAGAATTACAAGTTTCGCGGATAACATTGTCAGAGGTTCTTACTCACAAGAACAGCAGCTACAACATTTACGTTCATTGTTAATTCGCTTCAACATCCATGACTTCAGAGCATCACCTATTGAGTTGCATCTTCTTTATTACTCTCTGCAAGTACTCGGTTTTAAATTGAGTGCAAATAGTATATCTACTTCAACAAAAATTGCAAAGAAAATACAAAATTATCAGAATCCTCGCATAAAGAGGAACTTTCGAGGTTTTATCGGACTTTTTTCTTTCATGCGCTCACATTTGGACAGCTAAACAGACAGGATTGCACCCTTTCAAAGATTAGAGACAAAAAATTCAAAGTTCAAAGAGATCAATCGTTGGATCCATCCACTCTTTGAACAATTAAAAACCGATATTATGAATACACCAACTCTCTTTCTCTCATTTTAATCCAGAGGCACAAACTCGTCTTTATAAAGACGCATCTACATACCAGATCGGAGGACTTTTAACGTAGAAAAAGTGAAGAAAAATAGTGTCATACTGTTCAAGATTAACGGGCACAGAAAAAGATATTCAACATTTGAAAGAAATTCAACATTCAACATAATTTACGTTACTCGTAAGTTTTCCTACTACCTACTTAACCAGAAATTTACTTTTTACACAGATAATAAAAGCCTTTGAACCCTACAAACTAAACATGATAAGATTGATTAATTTTCGAGATACAAAATATTCTTGTCTGACTACCAATTTGATGCCAAACACAAAAAAAGTTCAGAAATGCCAGCAGATTTTTTCTCGAGACTAGAAAATACAGAAGAAGTCAAAAAAGAAGAAGAGGAAAGTAAAGAACAATTAACAAGTAACGGACACAAAGTAACAGACAACGTCAAAAGATCAGAAGAAAAATTTCGTTCATTAGCTTTAGAAGATAGTGTACTGGTTACCGAAGTTTTCTACAAACTACGAATTGAAAACCGAACAAAGGAAAGACCCGTCTTACTTCAATATAATTCTTGCACTAGAAGGACAGCTAGAAGATGCTACAATAATCCGTGCACTAAAATACCATTGATTGAACTTTACCGTACAAGAAAACATCCAGAATTAGGCGATATACAGTTACTATGCATGGTTCCAAAAAGCGTGGTCCGGATATGGTTTGAAAGAGATGAATGGCAGGTCATCCTGGACTAACAAAACTTTATAGATCAGTAAAGTTAAAGTATTGTGTACCATGATTGAAACAAACACTAGAATACTATTTAAAGAGATGTGACGAATGTCAGCGCCTCAAGCCATATCCAAACAAGCCACAAGGTGAACTTTTACATCATCCGGTAGGAAACATATGTGAGCAATACACATTTGATACTTTAGGTCATATAATTTCAGAAGGAAATGTTAGAAAATATGTGCGAAAATACTTCAAAACTAGTTATTGCAAGGATAGTCCATGGTGACAGCAAAATCTATAATGGACTTTTGGAACAAGAAATCATTCTTAGATACGGATGTTTTACTAGTTTACATTTAGAGGAACATCCAGTCCATTCTAGCAAAGATCTTAGGGACATGTCTATAAAATACGGATCTGAACTAAGATTCAATCCTTGCTATTCACACTCTTGGACCTTGGTGATTGAGATCACACAAAGGACGTTTCAACAAATTCTTAAATTTTATGTCCAGAACGACATGAAATCATGGAAAAAATACGTACTATACGCTGTCTTTTCGATCAATTCTCAACTTTCGACAAATACAGGGTTTAGTCCACACTTCATTATGTACGGTTTCAATCCAAGGACTATAACAGACGTCCAGTATGGCATTAAGCATACACTACAAATTACACGAGAAAAACTCAACGATATACGCCAGAAAATCGCTAATAAAATGCTTAAATCACATATGATTCAAAATAAATATTATTTATACGAAAATATTGCAAAGGTCATTCCAGGAAAACGAAAAAGTATTGGTTTGTTTTCCATACAGATACCCTCAAATTCCGGAAAAATTTTCACGCAAATTCCTAGGACCATGTAGAATCGTACAGAAAAAGAATCATAATCAATACATAGTAAGATTTCCTCCAGAATTTCGTCAAGAAATTCAACTTGTATCAGTTGATAGGATAACGAAATACTATGAAGAAAAGGGAATACAAGATTAAACTACAGAGACTATTCAAAATTCCAGTCGATAAATAGAATACAGTTTTCATCACGAACAAGATATGTAAAAGCAATGCTAAACCATGGAGAACGTTCGAAAGCACCTATATACACACACATACGTAAACTGTGTGTGACACACACAGCGCATGAGATAGAAAATCATCATTTAATAGAGAAGGATAGTAACTTCTGCCAGGCCCACAGCCGAGAAGTGGATGAATGAAACGAACAGCGCGCAACATTTTTTTTCTTTTTCTAAATCTCCACAGAACACGAAGCTGGCGGCCGTTCAACACACGCTAAGATATACACACGCTTTGCAAAGAACAAAAAGAAAGAAAGAAACAAACAAACAAAGACAACGATTAATATTTAAAACAAGCTACTTACCACTTAATACATTCTAAAAGTACACCTTCTCCACTTCTCGTTATACAATTTTATTATATACAACGGTAGCACAACCTTTGTCTGATATGACAGCTTGATAAGCCTTATTTAAAAGCACCAAGTGGCGTTCTAGCCTGTTTTTACTTTTTGCAGCCAAGCAGGAACCGATACGCTTTTAGGATGCAACGGATGCTGTGATTATCAAAATTATTATTTAATAAAAACACTTTCACAGTGGATAAATATTCGCTGTTGATCACAGCCTTCCTAGCTAACAACTAACTAGGAATTAATTCAAGAAGAAAGCAAGTAATTATAACTCAGCATTTCTTCCTTCCTGTACAGAAAATATTAAACCATGGAACGACTCATCAAAATATGGATATCAGCACTTATAATATGCGTGGTTGAAGACCTCATAACAAAGGCCAGGAGATGGTATTCAAACATAATGGATTTTCTATCGCAAGACATAAACCAATCATCAAGTATGAAGATATAGAACTCATCACCTACAGACTGCACCTAGATTTTAACGCTAGTCATACACAAACGAATTATGTTCAGGCTATGAACAATTAGTAACAATACAACACGAAACAGAACGACAAAATATAAATAAAATATTCAAATAGTTCCGAAAGATTTTCAACATCATAATAAAACGCGTACAAAACAATGATTCTCTCGTTAATATCAAATAAGTAAATTTTGCAATGAGCAGGTATTCATTTTATGAAGCACATAAATTAAAGAATACAATATATCAGATACCACAGCAAAATAACTATTTGAACCATCAGATCAAAACCATTAAAAAGAATAATTACAAACTAACACATATAGTACAAAACTTGACTATTGCTGTAGATAAAAATGATTTCAAATACGTATAGTGAGATAATCAAACTTCTCTGTTCTGTCGCAACTAACGAAAGATTTCTCATAACTCTATTGAATTTTCATATAATAGAACAACACTTTAATAGTATTGTGCAAAGTCTTCTCGAAAATGTTGTCTCAGATATACTGATAAAACCGGCACTAGCAAAAGATATCATTAGTACAAATGCAGTACTAAGAAGTACTATAATGACTATAATGATATAGGAATATTCTACCAAACTTCCAAGTTTCTTAATTAATTTCGACGCTACCACAGCAAATTTAGATGTAATTTTACAAATACCTGTGATAAATCAAAGGAATTATTTTATCCTGTATAAAATATATAATAATGGATTTTTATCTAAAACTGCTCGTATGCGATTAACATTACCAGAACACGCAATAAAAACAGAGAAATACATATTTGAAGTTGACTTGTCACTATGTAACCAACAGAAGATGTTTACAATTTGTAAGGTACAAGCACAGCCGAAAACGCAAAAAACGGACTGTTTGCATGAAATAATTTACGAAAACAAAAACATCATTATGTCAGATTACACGGAACTATCAACTTTAGAGAAATTTTATATGTACACTCCATCCGGTTTACATATAACAACAAGAAGTGAAGTCAAATTAAGTAACAGTCACGCAGAAACTAAAATTAATAATAATAATAATACAAATCCATACACTTATTTTTTATTATATCAAGATTTCGAAACAGTAACAACAAAAACCTTAAAACTAGTAACCACGTATGTAGAGGAGTTCGAAGTAAAGCATTATACATTACCACAAAGTTATGAAACAAACTTTAATTTGCCACTTCAAACTCTGCAGAAAACGATCGATAACTGGACAGTTTATTGAAACACGAGAAGAACAACCTTCCCAGTAAATTCCAGGACTTTCATTTACATCCTATAGTAACATGGTCTACAGTCATAATAGTAATAGTTATAATAACAGCACTATCCATTGCAGTGTACTGTCTTTTTAAACAAGTAAAAAGTAAATCAAATCCATCATAATCAATTTTTATGTATATTACAGATGATAATCATAATAACAGTGTATGTCCTCCTAATCGTTTTTATCATCATAAATTTCATATTACTGGTGTAAATATTAAGAAGAATCAACCGGCCACAACATTTTACCTCAACAGAGCAAGAAACACAGAATCAGCACATAGAACTGGAAGAAGTCAAGATTTCCAGCAAACAGCCCCGACCACAACTCCAATGCCCATCAGTGCAACAATAGTGAACCTATACTCAGCAGCAAGTGCGTCGCACCCAGAGTTAGTGATCTTGTATACATGTTTTAAAAGTGATTTACGGCGAGTGTCAGTGAAAAGAAAGAGGAAAAGGCCTAACCCCACTGAGGGGCATGATGTCAGAATTACTGACCCTGCTTTGGGCAAGTTAGAGCCAAGTGCAAATTCCTCATATGTATATAAAATATATTATTTTTTTGTATTTTTTCTATATCAGTGTAGTTTAGTGAAAGAGTAATGTAGTAGTAAAGGACCAACTTTTTGTTGTACCGTTATGTGACTAGTTTTGACCATAGTAACTGTATTTGTGACGTTACGATTGGCTTGATCTCCTTGTGTGCTAACGGGAATGTATTGGTAAATCGAATGAATAAATCGATTATTTTTTTAAAAAAATATCGGTTGCCATTTTATTGTTTGTTGTCCCCGCCCCGCGTCGATTGCCCGGCCGTGAAACGTGGTATCGCGGAAAGTGTGGAACATATAGTAACAGAATATATTTTATTAATATAATAATTTTTATTAAGAAATATTATAAAATTGATCATTAATGGTTGACGATCCTCAACAAGGATAGGACCTGGTCTGCGGCCGTGAAACTCGGTATCGTGTATTAGATTGCAAATTATTAAAATGATAACTTTTATTAAGAAATATTGTAGAATTCATCGCTTAAGATGTGTACTGCTTGAAGAATGGACACACACTGAAGAATGCTTGTGTTAGACTAACAGTTCTTAGCAAAGAAATATTTCTGTGACGAACTGGCCAATAGAATTTTCATACTGTTATACCGAAGAAATTTCTGGAAAAGTTGTCTATTTACAGCTACGATGGAAAAATGCATTCCGCTATTTGTAGTGAAGCGGTTTCGACTGATGTTTGATAAATATATTGGCGACAGTAAGCCTGATGCTTTTGAAGTCTCATCTTGACGAGGTTTCTGTTTGAAAATATATTGTATCACAGTTAAGTATTTACTGTTGTATATACGCATTTAGTTGGTGACATGTTATAAGTATTTATTGGAGGTCACTTTTAAGATGCATTACTGGTGAAAAGATGACATATCATTAGCGAAAGCTTATTTTATAATACTCGTCTGTCTGTATGGAGATATTTTGGAAAAATGCTTTTAAGATTGTAACGGAATCTGAGATTTCTTTTTCTGACGGCGCGACACAATATCTGAAACTATTAGAATTACATCAATAGTTGAAATTGACCCTATGGATTTTATTAACTGTTCACTTTTCTGTTGAGAAGTCTTTGAATTTTGTTTTACGTTCAACTTGCACCTTCTGTTACAAGATTTGAGAAAAAGTAAATAGTTTTTTTTTAAATTATATTTAATAGAGCTTGAAGAACGTTTTTATCCGACATTACATTTTAAGTAGTGCAAAGATAGTTACCCCAGTGAAAAATCCGAGATTATTATCGATTTTAATGTCTTACGAATAATTTCGGAAATGACCGGTGGCGGGATTCGAACTCAACACTGATTTTTTTGCATTTTGATGATAGATTTGAAACTTGAATAATTTACATTCTGTTTTCATAAAATTTGACATTATCGGCGAGAGATGGAACAATTTCAGTAAAATAGTTTCTATTGCATTAATTTCTAAGACTCTCCATAATGTGAAACAAATACTTTCCTACGAAAATATAGAAATACTTTGACCACCAACGGAAGTGAAATTTGATTGCCTACAGCTTGCTAATGTAGACTGGGGGTGGGGACTCATGATTTATGTTCGTTGCAAATATGGAACGATATAGTAGCATTAGTGTATTTAGAGTAATGCTTTTTGCCCCTACTGAAGTCACTGAGCGACCGTGGCTCAGTGGTAGGGCGTTGACTTAATATTTGGCAGGTCGTGGGTTGAATCCCAGCCGCTGAACAGTCTGACTGAGGTTTTTTCCTCAGTCACACCAGGCAAATGCCGGAATACGGGAGGGGAAAGGAATCGGGAAGGTAAGAAGATTCATAAAAAATACACTTGTTGTACACTTATTCTTTACCTAGGGCGATATTTTAAAATACTTATGAACTATGAATTGCACGACCAGCACAATGAATATTTTATTGTAATGTATTTATGCGTGGCGCTTTGAGGTACACGCAGTCTTTTATATTAGTGTCTTTATATCATAGGCCAAGAAAATGTGGCTTCACATTTCCCATGCATCGTTTATGCCGCCTGCTTAAAGCGCAATAGCTATATATTTTGATACTCTTTTGAGAAGCTAAGAACTTTAAAGACAGTGTCAGAGACAGGAAAATATTTTTACTGAATCACTTTATTTGTTACTTGTTTCATCTAACTACAGCACAAACAAATGCTGCTTACATAATTGAAAGTATCCATCATTTTAAAATCAGCCAACTTTCTGTATATATATTCAAATTTATTTATGGCCTTTAGGCAACTTTGACTCACGATGATATTCAAAATATTACTTGTCAGTATTTACAAACGTGCTTCATGCATAGCTTTTATAGTTGGGGGGTTGGGGGGAATATGTTATTTCCTGTAGAAATTGCCAGTCGAAACTTCATTTTACATGAATTATTTTCTATAGAAATCAAAAATAGAAATTTTATTGTCAAACGCGGGATTTGAACCCGGCACGCTGTCTTTGCGGCTATGAGTAAGATAAAAATTTAGCTTTCTCTCTTTATAATATTAGAAATATATATGTCATAGCCTGCATTAGACTTAAGACGCTAAATGATTAACATGAAACAGGAATAAAAATAATAGAAATATAGAACATGCATCTTAAATAATAATAATTTTCAAAATATCACCAAGAGATTCGCAAGTAATAGTGTTTCAACTTAAACACGTTGCTAACAATTTACTGACCGATTAACTATTGACTTACGAAAGTCCGAGTGTTAATGAATGCAACGCAAACATTTTTGTGCCGGACCAATCTCCGATATTGCTTTAAAGCAACTTGACGCAAGTACAAATGATAAACTCATACGACATTTAACTTTACTTAATATTTTTTCATAATAGTTGCAAACTCAAATATTATATCCTTAGTACATGTGCGTGTAAGAGAGACTTCTTTTTTTTTTATTTTTCTTTGTTTTCAACTGTAATATTTTTTTGATGCATGTGTATGTGTGACAAACATTGAGAGAACTTATTAAACCATACTGTTGAAACAATCTTGTTACTATATTTGAACAATATGCTTTGAAACCCATTTAACTTATATTGTAGAAAACTTGATTTTTTTAAGTTCCATTTTCCTAAAACTTTAACTAAGTCCAGAAGGTATGAGGGACTAAAACTCTTGGTCCACCAAAATGTAATATACCTAAAGCCTTCCTTAATACTGACTTCAAGAACGCTTTCAATGAAATAGACAGGCAAGAAATGCTCACAGTTGTTAAGGATAATTTTCCTTCCATCTATCCACATGTGTTTCAAAGTTATGTTTAAACTAGCTATTTATTTTATGGTAAGGATATTATATTATATCAAAGAGGAGTACAGCAGGGGTACCCTTTAGGACCAACATTATTGGCAATGATTTTTCAACCTATTGTCAATATCAACACTGGGTGCAAAACTTTATGTACTAGCATACATTTTTCTTAAATGCTAACAGATACAATCGTTCTTGTAAAGTGAGAATGTTGACAAAATCATTGAAGATATAAATTATTATTACTATAAAGAAAACAGATGTTTGATTTCGCATATTTCAACGATTTAATTCAATTATTTTTGAAAATCTATCTTTTGGAGTCGCAACTTTTCTGCAAGTTTGTAACAATTGAAAGGCAAACTGATTTTTAAATTTCTTGAGTTAGAAGTTTTCTGAAAGTTTGTGATAATTGAAAGGCAAACTGATTTTTAGATTTTTCTCTACCTCTGATGATCGAGTGGAAAATGATGTTTGATTAATTTATTAAACAATAGCTATTCCATACTTCCTTTAAAACAGATGAAAGCAGCCAAAATACTGTATAGTTCCGTGAAATTGAAAAATCAGAATTGGGATATTCTCGGAATATCCAATGGCTATCCTAACTTAAATCATTATTTTTTTTTTATCATAATACTGCTTAAATCAATATTGTAGACTGTGGATAACTGAGAAAAAAAGAAATACTTCCAATGCGTTCTAAACATATTTTGTAGAAAATTCTTTAAGATTTTTCACTTGGATTTTATTTTTTACTCTAAATTCTACTGAAAATTGGCAAAGTCCGAAAGTGAGTATCTGTGGTTGGTCCATATAACGATTACAAATCACTCTTACTTTTCGTTAAACTGTTATCAAAAATAATAGTTTCGAGAATATTCTACTAACAAATGGAAAAGTGCGAAAATGAGTATCTGTGCTTCTTGCATATAACTGTTACAAACCACTGTTACTTTTCGTTAAACTGTTATCAAAAATAATAGTTTGGACTAACATTTAAAATTCATGTACAATAACTTACGTGATGCGCTTCATATTTTGCAGTCTTTTACTAAAGTGTTAGAGTGAAATTCATTACTGTACTAATAAGCATATGTTATAAGATTTTATTTTATTCATGGTAAATACTGAATCTTCTCCAAATCTATTTACTTTTCCGTTAAAGTTGAAATAGTTAAAATACACAATTTTAGAAAATAAAATTGGCAATAAGTGAACAGGTACTCCAGAAAACAGCTTACACCCTCTGAATTACTTCTCCAAATAAAAAATAGTTTACTCCTAAGCTTGAGATTAATATTAATGAAGTTAAAATTGAAAATATACAGTACAGTTATTTTCCTAATAATACTTTACGATTGCGAAAGCGGGAGTACGAGCTTAACAAATGAACATAAATTATGAATGTTTGAAAATAAGATTCTGAGAAAGATATATGGTCGGAAATTGAATAAGATTACCAGAGAATGGAGGAGACTATACAATGAAGAATTCCCCTCATAGTATGACTCACGTAATCTTGTAAGAATAACGAAATTATGACAAGTAAGATCGACAGGCCATGTAGCTCGATTAGGAGAAAAAATGAAGACTATATTCCATATTGGTTGGAAAAAGCAGATGTGAAGAGACCGTTGGGAAGACTGAGACAATCTTAACAGGAGAATATTAGAAAAGGCCCTCGAGAAATAGATGTTTGTGGTGAAATCTAGTTTCATCTTATTCAGGATTCGTGATTCTTTTGTTACTGCCACAATGAACTTGTGAGATATACGTATAATCCAAGGAATAGCTAAGTAAGTAAGTTATTTTAATGCATTTCACTATATGGTCGTCATCAGAGAATGCCCAAAACTGTCTTTTCTTTTCTGATACGTGAGGAATATCACATACTACATTCACATATTGGCTATTTTATCCCTAAAGATGATCAAGCCTTTTTGTTTGACTAACATCTGAAACAAAACCAAACGCGTATATTCCTTTTTTTCCACTTTTATTTTAATTTGAAGTAAAATTTTGCCCAATATATTTCCGTGGAGAAATTGAATTTATGTTCTTATATATCATAACAGATTGAACGTTCGGGACGCTATTATTAATAACTGTAAAATAATTGTATGTCATATAGTAATGGAACTTTTTGTAATAAACTGGTGTCCGTAAAACGTCACTAAGTGTTTGCTCTATTATTTAGTAGAAACGATATAATTTGCTGTGGAGAACTTATTAATGCAAATCATATTGAAGGTAAATGGGTTGTATAAATTAATTACGTTTTATGTCAATTGGAATTGCTTGTGATTGAATTTTACCAGAAAATTTGACATTCAACAATGTAAATAACACAACTGAGATTACAAGTATTATGAATGGAAATAAGTTTAGGTAAATGTGCTTGCATTACGTTCTGATTGTATCCAATGAAAGTTGAGTACGATCAATGTCTAAGTTTTTGAGTATTAAATTGGTATTTAAGAAATGTGTTACTCAGCGAGGCTTCATTTGAAGGTACCTTTGATTAAATGGGTTGCTGTTGCTTACTCAATGCGTTAGATTCCATAAGCAGTAAGGTACCTCGTCAGATATGGTTGGGAACTTCATTTGGGCTATAGTACGTCAAACTGGATATGCGAACTCATTGGCCACCTACAGCGCAAATTCAGTATTTGTTAGCAGCGTTTAGATATACATTGATACTAAAAGAAACTAACTTAATCAAACGTAAAGCAATACAAATTAATATAAATACGAAAAATAAGAATTTTCATTTTCTGTATTTTCATTAACATTGAAAAAGATTCAGTCTCAAAATCTGCATATACCGTACATAAAATAATAAATTTTTGGAAGCAGTTAAAATCGAATTCCTTTCTGCTCTGCTGTTCAAGAAATATACAAAAATATTAAGGTATAATATTATTGTAGTCATTTTCTTTATTTCTAATATTACATTTTGAATTAATTGTATGAAAAACATTCCTAATTTTATCGAAAATTTGAAACATTCATTATTTGAATAAGATAACTGAAAGTAAGTAACGCATCTTCACATACATTATGAATATGTAAAGAAGCATTAGTGATTACTGGTTAAAAGATATGTCTTTACTTACCGGTATGTTGAATTCAAATTTAATTTAATTATAAACAAAAATAAGTTAAAACTCAAACGTTACCTTGAACTTCGATCTTCAAGCTTTCCTTTGTTATATGTTGATACAGACTTGTAACTGATTCATCGGGGAAGGACAATATGAAAGAGTTTGCAGTCTGAGTATATTGACTAACCGTGACTGACGGGCAAAACCCTCCTTCAAAGCTACAAAATAGGAAAATAAGTTATACACTTTTGCTTATGAACAAGTGATATATTGTTTACAGTACCAAATCTACTGAAGTGTTAATATTTCTTTTTACTTGATCATGTACCAAACAGCAAGATAATTTTAGATATGAATTGAGAAACGAGAGATATACACACAGAAAAATCCAATTACATGCTGTAACATTAGAGTCATATTTTGATACCCTGAATCTAGAAAAAATCTCTGTAGTCCTGGTAGATAATTTGGAATTTTGTTGTAGTTGCATTTTCCATATTGATATTATACCAGTGAAGAAAATACGCCCAACCAGACGGTCCAATTTTTGCCGCCATCGGCCCGACGTCTGCGGTGTGACAGTCTTCCCGATTTAATGTCGCATTTAATGGCGGTCCGATGCCAAATGGGCGCGTTGGGCAAAAAATCTTGTTGTCAAAGTGGCCCTAAGAACGAAGTTAGGAGAGATCTAACTAGTTTAAACTGATTCTTGCAGTGTACCAATCACACCAGTACATTTTGTGAAAATGGTTTGGAAAAGGGGGGAGAAGCTTGTTTTGCCTCCCTTGTCCCGACTATGGGGTTGGGATTTGGTCGGGACTGAAAGCAGGAATATAACGGCAAGAATAGTCGAGAAGAAGCCGGACCACCAACTATCTGAGACAGTCAGCAGAAAACAATTGCAATTAAAATCAGTGACACTCAGGATACATCTACAATAGTCATTAATTTCTTCATTATAGATATTAATAAATCAATTGCAAATGTCAGTTAGTATCGTCGGGCTTCACTCGGCACTTGTTTTGAACCCGACTCTACACCGACAGTTGAAATGTGGGCGGCAGCATTTGTATGGGCAGAATTCTGGCCGAGGTCTGTAAAGCTCTAATATTAAAATATGCTTATTACATTTAAACATATTTATCTCTTAATTACATTCGTCTCTTTACAGATATCTGTAGTAAAAAATATAGAAAGATACAAAGCAAGCAAATACAATGAAATTAACTACATTTTTTATGTTCTCGTTTGCATGTTGAAAACATTGAATTTTAAACTATATTTCAACGAACATTTAATTTCGTTAATAGGGCGTTAATCTATGACATGGATTTAGCTTTCTCTGGGTTTTCTAAGGCGACATATTACACTTATTGAGAAATACTAATTTAATAGTGCAACGATGATCGAGGTGTTAAAGAAGAAAAACTGCACATAAAAAAGAAAGTATTCTTTATTTTTATTTGTATATGATGGTGAACAACGCTTAGCAACTATATTCTAGACTGCCTGTTAAAATAGATACCGTCAAAGAACAGCAACCTCACAACGTGGATCCATGGATGAGTGGATAAGACTACGAGCTACCAACGAGAAGTGCAGAACGTTCCTGTATTCAAATCCCGCAGCAGCTACTGGGATTATTTACTGTTGGAAAATTAACACCGTAAATCATGATGAGAGCAACGGATAAAATGAAACTAAGTGTAATACTAACTAACAGACAGTATTCATGCTTTGTTTTGACCAACTAAACACGTTTTTTATAGCCATATGCGTGCCGTCTTAGCTGTGCTGGCGGCGGCAAACGCATGGTCTGCGACTGTCGGGGTTTGGGTGGGAAATTGTCGGGCCGACCTCGGCCACAATGAGCATTTTTCTGGAAGGTTTTTGCTGCCTTTGGGATTGTCGGCCCGACGATTGGAAACCGAGTGCGGCCCGATCCTGACCGGCGTCGACCCAGCGGATGGCCGACCCTGTTTTCTCCATTGGGATGCCATGACGATTAAAAAAAAAAAAATCTGTGAAATTGAAAAATATCAGATGCTACGCAATGCGTATATACTCTCCTACTTGTAGTCATTCTATAATCAAAATATGTGTGTGTTACTTCATTCTATGTCTGAGTTGATGAAGTGCATAATCGATGTATTTTCCTCGACGATTGTCCCCGTACAGTAGTGGTTAAAGCAACGGACTGCAAATCACAAGATTCCATGTTCGATTCTAGCCGTAGGGAAGTAGAAAATATTCAGCTGTACCTGTAGTCGAGGAAAAAAGTTTTTTTTTTCGAAACAGTAGTATAGATATGATGAAGATTAAGGATGAAGTACAATTAAAGATATATAAAAATATATTTATTTTTGATGAGTAGTGGATTATTATATATTTTTTTAACATGAGCATGGGCAAGAACCAGTACGATTTGTATGAATAACTGTACTCCGATACGATTCCATTGCGCAGCATCATAACAGTGACGTCATTAAATTCCTCCAATCTTTTACTGTAAAAACATACGTAAAGAAAAAAAACATTATGCGTAATGAGATAAACAAGATTACACTTTTTCTAGAAGTACTTTAATAATATTCGTAACACCGTTTAATAAAACAGGAAATTTCTCTCGGCGTAACTATATAGATTTTGCCTTCTTTCTTTTACATTTGAGCTTTGCGTTATTGCCGATCTCTTTTCTTTCTCTCTAGCATCTTGCAACATTCTTCAATGCGAGGAAACCTTTCTGACATTTGAGAATCAAATACATATTCATATTTTATGCTCGTTTGCAACAAGAACTAATGCTAGTCAGCATGTACAAGGAAAATCCTTTAAGAAGAAACTGAAATATTTCGTGTCAGTCAGTTACGTTTTCACCAAGGGGCGGGCATGACGTCACATACTGGTGAAACTTCCAGTTTGCGAGCAGCGCCATGTTGAAACGCACAAGAAATACATTTACATCGCATATAAAAAATGGTTGGTTGTGCGGTATTTGGTTGCGTAAATAGGAGTGAAAAGAAGCCGGAAGGAGCTACTTTTCACAGATATGTAATATATTATATTTTTTTATTATATTTCGGTGCAATTACACGAAATATACAAAAATAAATTTGTTCAGTAGTCAGAACAAAGCAACAAATGAATCGAATATATCTTTGCAATACAACATACTCACAACACGTTCTCCAAAAATATATAAGTTTATGTATACTATAATTAAAAAAATAACACCCAATATATTGATAAATCAAATACGGTATCTAAACAAATATACCAAGATTACCGCTTGTATTCCTCTGTTTCAGATACTTGTGAACTTTCCTATAATCCTTAATATGTCGGTGTTCCACAAATAGGAACTTTCATTAAAGAACCACACGAAACGGCATACTAAATTCCAAACAGATACGAGAAATACAATCCAAAATGTACGAGCTGGGATTCGAACCTTCCAATCGAATTTCCCCTGATAAATTACTTCCCAATCAAAAAATATAAATATAAACGAGATACAACTTATAATGAACTCACTGGCAAGTTCCGCCGAGCACGTGGTAACGATCCAAGTAGCAACCACGTGGCAGGGTTCAATTCCCAAAATTAGAATTCCTGAAAAATTCTTCCTGATATCGGTTAAACAGGACTTCACATAATAACATACAACGTATATAACGCTTAATAACCACTCACAATGCCCGATGGCAATAGATTCTATCGATTCAAACTTCAGGACTCCCAACTGGCATCTACGCACCGTTTTGCTCAAATACGAAATAATACAAAATACTTGATCAAACCTCCGACAAAATACTTCATGAATTTCTCTCTTCCCCACGTTTGAGGAATTTACTTTACATATCGAAATAACACAATCTTCGCCTAATTTCAACTTACCAAATATTACGTAGTTATTCTGAATTCCCGAAACAAAACTTCCAAATAAACTCGTAGACTCAAACCGCGAAATAATCCATCCCACAAATATGGAAAGTAGGAACACACTCTGTAAACGGAACTTCATATATATAATCACTCAAGATTCTATGATCTATTATAAAATATAGTGTAAGAAATCATACACACCTTTCCCTTATATCACATAGGTAATTATGAGGACCTCATGGTCTCTCTCTCACTTCGTCATCAAAATCGTTAGTTACACATTTCGCAGTGAGGCGGCTCTGTCGTACAATAGTTTCACACCTCTTTCTCCAAGTAAACTTTCACAGAAATATTTCAAAATCACTAAAACATAATAAAAAAATTACCAGAATAGTTTGGTGGGATAAAAGTGTAACGAAACGACAAAATGTTCGTTACAACATGTAAGTAGCCTCACGTCCATACATAGAAAAAAGGTGTGAAAATAAGACGTGCCGAAACGTCATAAGATCTGAAATTACTTGATGGTTATTATTAAGTTGCTGGGAAAATTATTACGCGGTTCAGTAGAAAATGCAATGGTTTTAGTAGAAAATCAACTTGTCAATTTAACTTTCCAACATTTGCATCGGTAACTTTCGTCAAAATATTAAAGTTCCATAATTGAACTGAAGTTATTTCTGGCCTATGTTGATAAATGCACCCTAAGCCCGTCTCAAGTTTGAAGGATGACGTCTCTCAACGAGCATCCTTCCTGCGAAACAGATTGAATAATCTATAAATCTCAAACGGATGTAATTTCACATGAGATATTTAACAACGAGAGGAAGGCGTATTAAAGATAGTGGCCATGATCCATCTTTAAGGTGCCATCTCGGTAAGTGCTTGGTATGAAGAAAATAGACTGACACAAATTTGAACCAACGATCTTCCATATGAGAAAAACAATTTTCTACCAGTTGAACTACTGACGCAGGGTAAACTGTAAAGGTAGAGTGGTCTATGCTGTCTTAAAAGGTACCATTCTGACATTTCCTTTCTGAAACTGAATCAGAATTCTGTATGAATCGATATAGTAGATTGGTACAGTCACAGGCCTAAACTCTCTTATATCGTTTATATAAAGAAAAACCTGAGCAAGAAACTTTAACACCTATCTCGATTACTTAGGAGAGGACGGATCACGATGAGCCCTGGAGAAAGATGGTGCCATCCAGATATTCGCCTTCCTGGACTAAGGTTATTTACTAAAAACCCTCAGTCGAGATGTCCAGCGACTTCACAGTCCTTAAACCCATTTAAATCGTTTTATTTAGTGCATTAAATAGGCTCCGGAGCCACCTTAGATGGAACATCCATGTTCCCCTCGGGATTAGAACCAGGGATCATAAGGAGACACCTTAATACCTCTCGATAAATCCAGGTATCGTATTCACGACTACCTCAGACTATTAGGCCACAGAGTCCGGGAAAATGTCCTTTGTTGGGTTTTGAATCCAGTCCTTCTGGGTAAAGGAATAGCCAAAATATCTGGATGATACATTATCTGGGCGCCGTTGTCGAAAAGGTCCGGATCACCGATTTTCATGAAATTTGCGTAGTGCAGACACCTTCCTAGAATTCAGGTCTGTTGGAATTTTTGTACAGAAATGAATAAGCGCCGAGTAAGGACGCACGAAAAGTGAGGGAAGTCCAGTTGATTTTGACTTCTAAATCACGCAGTTCTTGCATTATTTTAAGTACAAGGGCTAAAATCCCTTTTTCGCATCAGAAGAAATGTACTTTACGATGAAAAAGTAAACAAACCTATTCCCTTACTCAGATTTAAGGAACAAAATATAATGTGGAGCATTACCTCTACTGAGACATTTGCAAATAGCAGTTCCTCTGTGGACACAAGTTACTACAACTCTATAAATATGTTGTTCGAATATGAACATTTACTATAACAGGTAATCAGCTTTGTGGTGCGTAAGTCCGGATAGTATTTTATCTGGTTTGGCCATCCATAACACCACATATGGTGAGCTTTTTTTTTCTCGTTAATGGCACATAAGCAGCAAGGTATACGGATGTCAACCATGCTCGGAAAAAACGATATAATCTCGGTATGATTTGTTGGAAGTTCATATTTACGTGAATAATGTCTTTATTAACGTACACATATGACATTTCAAGTCGATTTGTAATTATTAAGTTATCAGGTATAGTCAGTAAATAAAGTGGCGCACTATGGTATTGAGAAAACGTAAGACGGGTCTGAAATGTAGGTGCTGGTGTGAGGAAGACGTTTAGCGCATGTTTCTTCCGCTAGATGACGTATGTGTTCCGAAACAAAGGTGGAAAGGATGCTAGCCAAGCAGCGGCTGCGTCTACTTTGTTCAGTTTAAAAGTGACACCAGAACAAGAGCACTGCCGCATGACCATGTCTCTGCAATCGCTGCAGCGTTACAACGAAGCTGGGGACGACTCTCTTTCAGCAGATGTTACCAGTGACGAAAGTTGGTGAAACCACTTTGAACCCGAGACCAAACGCCAAAGTCTTCAGTGGAAGCACAGTAGAATGAATGCAGGTTGGTGGGGTGCAGGTCCTTTGGGGTTAGTTTAACCTTCTCCATGTGCAGGTGACGTCACGTGCCACGCAGTCGAGTGGTTTCATAAGTAGTTAATGGTTGGAGGTACCGTAGAGGTAAGTGGTGACGTCAGCAGGGGTGATTGTACAAAGCTATGAGTGAAATGTGGGTGAGAAAAGGTATTACACAATCGTTTCTGCAAGAAAGTACTAATTTTAAGACGGCACCCACGTAGTTGCTGATTGGCTAAGTGGTTTGGGCTTGGAGACATCACGAGTTTATTCACGCGAGGCAAGATAGAACAAGTTGTTTATTTTTGATGGAACCAGACCCCCCTCAGCACCCACCCCTGGCTACGCCCCCCCGGACGCGAGACAAGATATAATAAGTTGTTTGATGTCATTGACGCGAGGCAAGATAGAACAAGTTGTTTATTTTTTATGGAAGCAGAGGCCCTCAGCACCCAAACCTGGCTACGTTGAGCATATCAGAAAAGTTAAGGGAATATAGTTACTGCACCATTGGGCGGGAGGATCAGAAAAGTTTTAATGTTGAATTAGATTATGGTAACTGCTGTGCTTCTAATGTAACTTAACATATATTTATTGAAGACTGGTTACTACACGTGGTCGAACAGTTTAGACACCAGCAAATTATTAACACTTGAACCATAGACATGTGTATATATAATGTATAAACTTAGCTTCTCTGTACACCAAAATGCGTATGTAGTATATTTTAAGACAAATGACCATTTCAGAAATTGCATTGACATATGTATTCGAAAGATAAGAAGTACAGATTTGCTCCAGTCAACTATAGTATTTGGACTCCACTGAAGTTCATGTTCCAAGAATTTTTGTCTGTCGCGCTTCATCAAACACCAATATACCACAAACAATAACACCTTATCCAAACTCAACCTACTTCTCTCAAAAAATGTTCCTTTTGCTGCCGATTTCTGCCATCCACATTTTTTCCCACTTTGCCTCTTTCCACAATGGTAATAGTATGTTCCTCTTCTCTTCAATATTTTCAATTCGTTACCACACTTACCGCACAATGTCCGCCTATTTAGTGAACCATGTCTTTCGCTAAATTTCAACAATTTTCGCTCGTCATTTTTATACAACTCTATAAAATTCAGGCAACTAATATCACAACCATTACAAAGGCCCGCCATTTCAACACTGCCTTCCCGCCTTCCACATGACAACAACTGTAACTCTACGCAAAAGAGTTCCTTCCGCCACAACATGCAGTGCGTCCTAAAACATCTTCAAAACACACTACAACTATATCATTATTCACTTCAAATGTTACCAACAACAATATTTACCTACATAATACTCTCAAACATCACACAATTCTCTCTATTCCTCGTGTACATTACTAAAAAGTGGTGCGTCACTACTATAGTTAACCCTCTTTGAGTGTTGCGAAAATGTCATGTGTTACATTCACTAAAAATAACGAAATTCTTTTATCTTGTTTCACGTTGTAAGCGTCACAGAATGTTTCGAATTGATCCAGATAGACTTGAATATCCATTATATTCGGATCGAATTTCTCGAGAATCACATTCGTAGCCATGATAACAAAGAATACTACACAGACAAAGATACACCAAAGAGTACAAACATCTATTGATGGGCGCGTAACATTACCTCACTACCATTCTAATTTGCTGTGCTTCTAATGTAACTTAACGTATATTTATTAAAGACTGGTTACTACACCTGGTCGAACAATTTAGACACCAGCAAATTATTAACACTTGAACCATAGACATGTGTATATATAATGTATAAACTTAGCTTCTCTGTACACCAAAATACGTATGTAGTATATTTTAAGACAAATGACCATTCCAGAAATTGCATTGACATATGTATTCGAAAGATAAGAAGTACAGTGAATACCATTTACCGATCAGTACATAAACATCACATAACAACAGACTTGTTGACACGAAGAAGTGTCCGGAACAAAAACGTAACGACATAAACAAACGAAAGACAAAACGACTAGTCTTTAACAAAAGACGTTTGAACATAGCGCCTCATAAAACAACAAGGAAGCGAAATCCCGAACAATGTTGTGAATGTAATTACATTCAGGATTTCGAAAAGTACTGATTTGCTCATAGCAGTAACAACTCTAGTAAGAGCATCACCTTTCAAAAGTGTCTCCTTATTTTAATTTGCGGACGAGACCAATACTAGTTTTTTTTACTAGGTTGAGCGAGCACATCCTGGTGGTCATTTTAATCATTCAATTTTGACCTTTTTTTACCATAGTATTACCTACTCATATACTTACTCAAATACTCACCTATTTCAAAAATTGCCTGTTTATTTTGATTGGTGAGACGGCACCAATACTCGTTTTTTTTACCCAGGTTGAGCATATCCTGGCTCGTTTTTTCCTAAGGTTGAGCACATCCTGACTCTTTTTTTACCAGGTTGAGTAAATCCTGGTAGCCATTTCAATTAGTGATTTTTTTTCGCGAAATGCTAGCCACTTGGTGACTAGCGCCCTCTAAAGGGTTACTCCCTTTCTCTAGGGAAGGGATATTTGGTAATACGGGAAGTGAAAGGAACTTGTTGGAGGGTCTAAGGGGTGTTATACTATTTATTATTTAATTACCAATATCTTACAAATCTTGTGTTAGGATATTACAAGCTTTGCGCTTATAATCATACTATGAGGTGAGAAATTTAAGTAAGTCTGATGATGTCAGTGATTTTTTATTTTATTTTTTATTCATTACTGATGAAGTGCATACACGCCACAAACACAACATTAAGGGAAGTTAGTATTGACAAATGAATATTATCTTCTGTCCCCGGGGCGACGCGGGACACTAATGAGATACGAGGCGAGCCCTATACGTTCAATATGTATTACAGTATGTCAGGGTCGTTGTGGTGACATGCATATTATCTTCTGTCCCCGGGGCGACGCGGGGCACTAATGAGATACGAGGAGAGCCCTATACGTTCAAGATGTATTACAGTATGTCAGGGTCGTTGTGGTGGAGAGTTTTGAGATAGATACTGATTAAAAGGGAGAGTGGATTGTATTGTAGAGTTGGGTGTTGAGGGTCGTATGTCCAGTCTTGATGCATAGTGTCTAATAGTAATGGATGATAGGTTTCATAGCGTTGAGTGATATATCGGGTGCGTAGTGTTTTTAAATGAAAGAGAATATGGGGGAAATCAATTCGTGTATGGAGATCGGCAGTGGGACTAGACAGTTTAATTCTATATGCAATTCGAAAGGCGTGTCGTTCAAAGATTTTGAGTTTTCTGTAGAATGATATTGGTGCAGCAAGCAAAGCGATGTGTCCGTATGTTAATACTGGGTGAAGGAAAGCTTTGTAAGTGTTTAGAATGGTTTTGGAGGCTAGACCCCAGGTAGTGCCAGTTAATCGCTTCAGAAGATTCAGACGGTTGTAGACTTTAGTGGTGAGGTATTTTAGGTGCGGTGTCCAGGTGAGGTGATAATCGTATGTCAGTCCTAAGTATTTTACAGTATGCGATGGGCGGAGTGGTGTATCTTGTACATGAAGTTGTAGGCATGATGGATTGCGTTGAACACGGGAGTGTTGTTTTGGAGGCAGGAAAACTATTGCTTGGGTTTTGTTTGCGTTGATTTTTAGTTGCCATTTGGAGCACCAGTTACTAAAGGCGTCAATAGCAGTCTGCATTGTTCTGTCTATCTGCTCGATAGTTTGGGCAGTTGCTAAGAACGCTGTGTCGTCGGCGTACTGATATAGGTGAATATTAAGTGGCATAGTAGGGAAATCTGTGCAGAATAGTGTGTAAAGTAGAGGTGACAGAGTGGAACGTTGTGGAACACCAGTATGAAGGAAGATGGGGAATGAGCTAATGTTATTGATATGGACATAGGCGAGTCGACCGGTGAGAAAATTGTAGATATATCGAAGATATGCAACTGGGAGATGAAGTTGTTGTAATTTATGCAGTAAGCCATGATGCCAGACTTTATCAAAAGCTTTTTCTAGATCAAAGAGCACAAGTGTGGAAGGTTTACAGCTATTATAATGATTGCTAATATGGTTGGTGAATCTTGGGAGTTGATCCTGGATATTATAGCCTGATCTGAATCCTGCCTGATGGTCGGGAAGAAGGTGGTGATCATGTAAGTGGGAGTGAAGGCATTTAACAATGATACGTTCTAGGACTTTACTGAGGGTTGGGGTTAATTGAATTGGGCGATATGAGGAAACGGATTCAGGTGGTTTGTTGGGTTTAAGGAATATTAATGTTTTGGAAGTTTTCCATTGCGCTGGTAGATATCCGGTGCGTAGAATAAAGTTGTATATGGCTTCTATCAGTAGGAAAAGTCGATATGGTCCTTCCTTAATATGTCTGTACGTAATTCCATCCATACCTGGAGCTGTATTCTTCTTTCGTGTGATAATAGAGATGACATCTTCTACGGTGATTTGTTCAGTGAGAAGCTACGTTTCGTTGATATGATGGTCGATGCTAGGTTGCAATACTTGTGATTCTAAATTCAAGCGAACTGCAGGGTGGTTTCTCTCCATGTGTATGTATGGTGGTTTAAATATCTCCTGTAAGTACACTGCAAATGGGTTGGCTTTTTCTACGTCGGTCAAAAGTGGTTGGTTTAACTGCAGAAGTGGATAAGTTGTTTTTGTCTGTTGTCCTGTTAATAGATTGAACTTTTCCAGAATTTTGATGGATAGTCAGTATCTCGTAGTTTATTGCACGATTTGACCCACTGACGCAGTTTGTAAGCTGCCAGATAATTATGAACTATTCTTTGAAGCTGACGGTGCTGTTGCAATGAGATCGGATTCCTAGTGCTTATATAGTCTCTGAACTGTTGACGAGAGTGTTGAACCAGAGTGAGGTATTGCGGTGGCAATTTCGGTCTATGCGGTGATGTTTTAGCTGTCGGAACGTATCTGTTTGATGCGGCTTGAACTGTTTCTGTTATGGTCAGCAAAGTTTGATATAGTCCCTCTTCATTCGTTGGTGCTTGCGTGTGTTCTAAGTGATCGGTGATGAATTCTCGGTATTGTTCCCAGTTTGCGAGGTCGAATCGGGTAGAGGTACGGGTTGGAGGGTCTGCGGTTTGTTTGGGAAGATGTCGGTGTAAGGTTAACTAACAGGAAAATGGTCGCTGCCTACAGTATCCAGGACGTTGACGGTGGAACGATTGACAAGGTTGGGTGAAAGAATAACTATGTCAGGAGTTGTTTGGGAGATGGGACGTGTAGGTTTTGCAAGTTGTTGCAGGATACCTGTGGTGTGGTTTGTAATGTAGGTATTGAAGCGTGCTGTTTGCCTATCTGAACGACTATGGATGCTGATGTCTACCATAATGACATAGGTTCGAAAGTTATCTGAAATGTACTGAAAGAATTGATGTGGAATGTGATGGCCTGGTCTGACGTAGATTGTGACTAAGGTAACATATAGATTTTTGAAATATATGGTGCAAATGAGATATTCAGGTAGCTGCATGTGATGTATATGGTGAGGACGATGAGATATTGAAGGTTTATGTCCGATTGCTACACCTCCATTTGCTCTCAGTGCTTGTATGGTGCTCGTTCGATGGATTGATTTTACAGTGGGTGCTTGTAGTGAAGCATGTTTCGTTTAAGATGAAAGCTTGCGCCTTTTCTTCTAGTAGAAGTGAGTCGAAAAGTAATTTGTGTTAGAAGTGAATTGATATTAACAAATATTATTACTATATCTATAATGAAATGTAAGTTTGTGATTGATGGGCATTTATGGAGAGTTGGTAGGTGGTACTGTGACGAAATGAACGAAAGGGCCATAATAGGTAGCTTGAAATGTAACATGAAAGACTTGTTTGGCTGCAGTTTGGATTTGTTGTAGGGTGTGTGGTCGTTGGGATGGTTGGACATTTTGCAGTGTGAGAGTGACAAACGATAAGAGCTGTTCTACGGTGATAGGTTGCTGCAATAAGGGATGATTGTCTTGGATTGAATTGTCTTGAAGTCAGGATTTGGTGGTTGTTCAGTTACACGGAGTGGTACTACTAGGTCGGGTTTAGTTGGTTCAGGAGGAGGTCGAGCTTTAGAACGGTAGCTGTAAGTTGGATGTGGTTCATTGCAGGTAGAGTATTTAGATCGGAGTTGCATGTTTGAACACTGTCGAGTAGGGTGAGGACCGGAACAGAAGCCACATTTAGGTTGATTAGGAC
>JAGDQP010009870.1:44976-57560 GCA_022664845.1 Lepisma saccharinum
TATCTGAGTGCTCTCTGTCTGTCTGTCTGTCTGAGCCAAGAAGGAAGGTTTCACTTATATTTATATTAGTTTATTTTCGAATCGGAGGAAGCACTGATCTGTTTCACGTGGGAAGATTGTACTGTTCAAGGTGAAGTTTAAGTCATTTCATAGAAGGTTAATGTCGCACTCGTTCAAGGTGAAATCCTTGATCATTCCTTGGAAAATATATTTTACTGGTGTTCACATTACATATTGTTTCTGGAAGGTCACGTGGATCTTATAACGTTTTTAAAGTTCTTCTTGTGAACCAAGGACGGATCGAAGTATCACGAGGTAGTTCGTATTTTAGATTTGCACATTAGGACGTTCTGTCACATCCTCTATACGTTGCTATGTAATTACGTAATAATGAATTACCTTGGAGCTTGAGACAATTGTAGCGATTGATCATGATTTATAAACTTCGAGAAAAGTCTTAGAATTAACAATATAAATCATAAGGTGTACAAATTGAATACACGGTTGAACAAAAATATAGAAAAGAATGAAATTAATAAAATAAATGTGCGGTCATACAACAGTATTTGTTCCGAATTGTAATTGCCAAGTTGCTGTCAGTGGATTTAATAATGATGCTGTTGTGTGTTGGTATGATTTCTGTGATGAGATCTCGAGGAACGTATTTTTTTTAGTTTCAGAAGCAGTTAGTTTCGTGTCTGATGGCGAGGGTCGAAATCGGTTAACAAGAAAGAGTGAACCGGTGCGGTTGCTGTATTAGCTGAGTGATCTGAGTCGGAGATAGAGACATTCATGAAATGTTGTTGATCTGAATTAGAATTTGAAGCACTGAAAGTGTGCGTACGTTTGTTCGGAGGTGATTTGTCACTGCCGGAAGTGCGAAGCGATGGATAACGTGATCTTGTCCCGGATGTTGTTTTTGTACAGAATGGCGTGCCTGCTTGGAGACTTTACCGACAGATGTAAGCTTAGGCGTTGGAGTAGATTATGTTAGAGTTTCGACTGATGGTAGTTGATGTTGTCCAGTGCGTTTGTTAGACATGCTGCAATGATAGATAATAAATGTATCGACGGTCAGTCAGAACGTGAGGAGAAAAATCACTGGTGACAGAACGGCCACCGTGATGATGAAGGATGAACAGATCTACTACAGATGAAGATTGCTGGTGGGATAACCCATAGAGATAGTTGTCCAGGTAGTTTTGACCCTTTCTACAATATGTATCTAAAAGGAAAGCCCTTGACTAGATGAGCCTGACCGTCCAAAGCAACTTATTGCAGCGAAGAATGGCACGGGATAATGACGTGGGATAGCAAAAAAATGGTTACTTTGCTCCACCTGTGTACAAGATGGCGTCTTAGTACTAGTTGAGTCCTGTTTAGTGATTTTTCAGCTTTTTCTTATAGAATATGAAAGTATACTAAATTCATGCTGTAGTTACTATTTCTTATAGAAATAGATCGTTCAAACATGTCTCTAATTAATTTATGTTTAATACAAGTGTAATATATGTTAAATAACATTTAAACATATAAAAATAATAGTTATAAGAAGTCTCTAACCTTTTAAATTACTTAGCTTGCTTCACTTTTAACTACGCACCATCTATCGGGCATTTTTACAAGCTTCATTCAGCTTTACTATATTTTTTTGTATGAAAAAATCAAACACGTTTATGTGTTACAATCTACAGAAGTATAAGCCACTTAATTTGTTTTGTTATTGGAAAATACTTTCTGATAACTCTCATAGTGAAGAAAAAATAGAGTGTGAAAAAATTTGAAAACGCCCAACGCATGGTTGTAAGACGCATACAGGAATTTCATCGTTTAGGGTTGGAAACAAAGTGAATGTGAGAGTACAATCGATTTGATTAACTGGAACGATTTTTTTTCCTCAGCGTTGGAAAAGAAATGAATCATACAGTATATCCTATAATAATAAAGGCTGATTTTCATGAAAGTTTGCCTTATTTGGGTGAATAGTGAATTGAAATACGTGTTAATAAATATAAGGAATGGTTTTCAAGAAAGCTTGCGTTGCTTATGACTTTACTGAATAATCAATTGATTAAGCATTTTCATCGCTCAGGGATGGAAAGAAGCGAATTTCACAGAACAATGGATTCGCTTAACTTTGAGTGACCCTCAACTTTATTGAAAGTGCTTTCACATATGCTCACCTTTAATCGGAGGAGGATGTAGCCCCTTTCCATTTAATGTTTCCCCCCAATTTGGGTACAATCAATTTATTTATATTTATTTTTTATAATTTAACTCTCTTTTGTACAAGAAGATTCTTTACTGTACAGAAATCAAATTGCTGTTTATTACAGAAAATGATAGTAAAAACACAACTAAGATAAGTTCATTAGTGTGAAGGGAAGTTAGTGTTTCTTTACATCTTTTAAGAACATTTTAAGGGGATAAGAAGGATTATAGCAGACTTGATGAATAAAAAAATATTCAAACGTTGGCTTCCTGCTTGAAATATGTGCACAGGGATTGGAGATAATGTTACATTCTTGCCTATACCATTACGAATTATGATAAGAACACTTTTCACCTTTGATTAATTATTCTTTCATGGAGTGACAACATTTATGTATTAAAAAGGAAGAATAAATTAAGGAAAGTACACATTGTGACATGCAGCAGCATTTTCTTCAGTCAGGGCTGGAAACGAAGTGAATCTATTAGTACAATCGATTCACTCAACTTCGAGTGGTCCTCAAGTTTAGACAGGCCGATAGAATAAACACACATCTTTCAATTAACTACTCAGAAAATGATTTTTCCCATGAAAGCTTGAATTGCTGTCGATTTGACTAACACATTTTACACTTAAGGAAAGCACACCTTGTGATATGCAGCGCCATTTTCATCCATCAGGATTGGAAACGAAGTGAATCTAATACTACAATCGAGTCGGTCAACTTCGGCTGGTCCTCAAGCTCACCCAAGCGAAGGGGATAAAAAGAACACATCTTTCAATTAACTACTCAGCTAATATCTCGCGTATGCTCACCTATAATCGGGGGAAGTAGGCCCCTTTGCATTTAATGTCTACCCCCTCCCATTTGTGTAATAAACATTCCTTTTCATTATTTATTTTTTGTTCTGTATAATGTATAAAACATGAGTAATATCTATTGAAGCCTTCTGAACTTTATAGACGTTCATTGTGATTTCTTCATATAAGATTAGGGGTTGATCTTCATGAAAGCTTGTCTTGCTTCTAATTTGACTCAATAGTCTACTGAAACATGTATTAATAAGAATAAGAATAAAGGTTGATTTTCATGAAAGCTTGTCTTCCTTGTGATTTGTATTAGTAGCGAACTGAAATATGTTTTAATAAGAATAAAGAATAATTTTCATGAAAGTTTGAATTGCTGTCGATTTGACTAACACATTTTACACTTAAGGAAAGCACACGTTGTGACATGCACCACCATTTTTATCCCTCAGGGTTGGGAAGAAAGTTAACTGATGCCCCTCAACTTTACTGAAAGCACTTTTGCGCATTCTCACCTTAAATGGATTATATAGCCCCTTTTTTTATTGAATGGTTTCCCCATTTGTGTAAGAAAGAAGTAAAAAATCCCCACTGACATTTAGGGAGCACATTGTACGATGTATTTTCATAGTAAGATCCTTTAGTTAGCGAGCACGCTTTACGATCTATTCACACAGCAAGATCTTTCACAGCATTTTCACGTATGTTCACCTGCAATTCGGAGGATGTACCCCTTTGCTTTTAATGTTTCCCCCATTTGTGTAATTAAGAAGTTAATAAATTTCCCACTGGCATTTAGGGAGCACATTGTACGATGTATTTTCATAGTAAGATCCTTTAGTTAGCAAGCACGTTTTACGATGTATTCACACAGTAAGATCCTTCACAGCACTTTCGCGTATGTTCACCTGTAATTTGGGGAATGTATCGCTTTGCATTTAATGTTCCCCCCATTTGTGTAATAAAGAAGTAAATAAATTTCCCACCCCCATTTAGCGAGCGCATTTTAAGCTGTAAGTTTTTTAGAGTAGAGTCAGTACTTTCGCATATGCTAAATATAAATTACTTGTATTAGAATTGTGCGAAAGTTAAACCCATTTCATTTCGTAAGTTTTTTAGAGTACGGCCAGCACTTTCGCTTATGACCACCCCTAATCGGTGGATAACGTCTCCTTTTTAGCTATTGATTTGACGTATTATGAGAGTCTTTTGTAATGATTTCAGTTAACAGAAAACTTCTTGAAGGAAAACACATGGTTTTAGCTTTCATAAAACGTGAATACATTACCTTCTTATTCATTGAAATTCTATATTGGAACTAGGAACGGACGAATAGTCTTTTAGTTAACAACTGAATCTTTTTTCAACTTAAAAGTTTTCTGCAACGTTTTTGATATATTACATTAGTTGAGAAAGTTGATGTATCTTTATCAGAAACAGTGATCACAAACATCCATTAGCGTTATAGTTAAGAATTGAGCCTTTTTACACTGCTCAAATTAATTGACTATTTTTTTAGTCTTAACCTTGTCATTAAATACCATAAATAAAATTTTGTTAGAAAGAGTACTGTTAGTGAGAAACATTTGTACTAACAGCTTTAGCATAAAAATCTAGCAGAATCATTGAAAAAAATGGGAGTGCATTAGGAAGAGCGAGATGATTGCAAAGTTGGAGAAAAGAGAGCATTGGGAAGACCAGCACAATTTTTGCAAGAATAATGAAAATCTTAACGAGGCAGACTAATGTAGGAGGGAAAGAGAATGGACTGCTCATTTTTAAATTTGAAAACAGTGTTCTCAACATTTAGACGTTATAAAAATAAAAAGAGAGCGTTGGGAAGAGGACTGGCACAAGAGTAATGCTGAAGGGAAAGAGACCGTTGGGGAGACTAACACAATTATTGTAAGTATAATGAAATTTTGAGGAGGACTAAGATGGTGAAGGAAAGAGACCGTTGGGAAGGGGACCAACACAAGAGTAATACTGAAGGGAAAGAGACCGTTTAGTAGACTGACACAATTGCTGATAGGATAATGAAATCTTCAGGAGGAGTAAGATGGTGAAGGAAACAGACAGTTGACAAGACGACTAACACAAGAGTAATGCTGAAGAGAAAGAGACCGTTGGGGATACTAAGACAATTGTTGGAAGGATAATGAAATCTTGAGGAGGAGTAAGATGGTGAAGGAAAGAAAGTTTTATATATTTTTCATTTTGAAAAAGGTTTTCTGTCTTGAATACAAGTACGTGATATTCAATATTCAATAACATTTTATTTCTTCCATTACCTCGTTTTAACTTAGTAGTTTTTCACATTTAAAGTATTAGAAGAATGTGACCTCGACTGAGCCACGTGTGTATTTTTTCGCCGTCAAAATTTGCCCGTAATCTTGTACGAACACCAGGCTCAAAGAATTTTCCTCTCGTGAGATTTTATGTTCTAGTACAAACAGCATTAGCTTACCTCCACTCAGCCACATTTGAAGTTTGTACTTTCTAACGTTTAAAGTATTAGAATCAGTATAAAAGTTTTATATATTTTTCATCATTTGAAAAACGGTTTTCTGTCATGAATACAAGCACGTGGTGTTCAATATTTAACAAATTTTTATTTCTTCCGTTACCTCATGTTCAACTTTGTAGTTTGCGATGTTCTATATTCAATAACTTTATTTCTTTCATTACCTCATTTTGAACTTTGTAGTTTCTCACGTTTAAAGTATTAGAATGACTATAAAAATTTTATATAGGTGACTAATAGTTTTGAATAATTTACAACTACACATATTTTATATCAAAGAACCTCGAGTATGTCAAGTGAATGAAAATGAGTTAGGCAAAATTAAATTCGGTACTTTTTATTATATGCGATCTACATAATGTTTAAGCGCGATCTACATAACGTTTAAAACACAATACATGTACTTGATCCAACGTGACTAACACTTTTGAATAATCTATAACTACACATATTTGTCTCAAAAACCCTCGAGTATGTCGAGTGGGCGAAGACGAGTTAACTGAAGTTAGGTTCGGTATTTTTTTATTATACGCAATCTACATAACGTTTAAAACACAGTACATGTACTTGATTCCAACGTGACTAATAGTTTTGAATAATCTACAACTACACATATTTTATCTAAAAACTAGAGTATGACAAGTGTGCGAAGACAAATGAGCTAAAATTATGTCAGGTATTGTTTTATTAATCGCAGTCTGTACGACGTTTAAAACACAGTACACGTAGTTGTTTGTAAAGGACAAGAAGCAGAATACTTTCTAGTGTGTCTCGCTCTTTCACTTACATTACACTTCTAAAGCTCGAAACTTTGTTATATTTGTAGCGAAATTGAACCTAGACGCAAGAGTATGAAGACATTGCTCAAAGATGTATAGGTGTCCTCGCAATTGCTTCGACCCTGGATTTTGCGTTATATTTTGCATTGTATGAATATGAAATTCACATTCAAAAGGTTTTTTCTCTGTATATCCTACATGTACTTTTTCAATCGAGGTATTTCACTACATTTATATTGAGATATTTCACACTGAAAATCTTTCTGAACTTGACAGAGTCCCTCATGTTCTCTTAAGGGAAATTAAAAACAAAATTTATTGCATATACTTTGTATGCTTTTTGACTTACAAACATATTGACAATCACATGACACACTTAGAAGAAAAATATTGTCCTAACATGTTACCAATCGAGAGTAATTTTTTACAAAACTATAATTTTTTCCTCCATCCGAAAGTTCAAAAATTTATGAAGTTATATAGTTTCCTCGTTTTGTCAAGTGAGAGTTCTACGCTTTGTAGTTTTACAATTTTACGCCATTTGTTTGTTTTTAAATAAACGAGTGTAGATAACATTTTTTTGTTTTCTACCTCACATTGCTTTAAAAGTGTGTAGATAGCAATTTTCGTTTTCTAACTTACACAAAGAAAATATGTTTTGTTATCACACTCTACAAAAATCTTATTTATTATTTTTATCTTTTACAAAAGACTGATTTTCGTGTTTACAAACTTTCATTCTTAGTTTTTTTCTAAGAAAAGTTTTCATGCAATAAAAATATCATTGTAACTCCTTTAGTGTTTACTTTAGGAACTTTCATTCCTAGTTTTTTCCTAACAAGAAAAGTTTTTAATACAATAAAAATATTATTGTAACTTCACAGAAAATGTAAACGTCATTCGCAGCTTGTAAGAAAAAAAAGGTACGTTTAAATTCCAATTGTAACTTGCACAAAATTGATTTTTACTCACAACTTTACTAGAAAAATGTTCTCGTACTTTTTAAATTGTTTGATAGGACTTAGGTTTACAATTTACACTAACTAAAATCTTACAAAGTAAAATATCTCTCACAACTTTTAAGTAACACAAGCTAAAATGTCATTTGCAACTTATAAGAAAAAAGTTATGTTTAAGTTTCAATTAAATTTTACCTCAATTTACAACAAAAAATTCTCGTAATTTTAAAAATGTTTGGTTGAAATTATATTTACAATTTACACTTTATAGAAACTTACACGAAGTAAAATATCCCTCATAACGTTTAAGTTACACAAGGTAAAAATCTCATTTGCAACTTGTAAGAAAAAAGTTATGTTTAACTTTTCACTTGTAACTCCTAAAAAGATACTTTTATTACTCATAACTTTATAACAAAAAAGTCTCCTACTTTTAAAAATGTTTGTTTGTTTGTTTTTTAGAAAATAACCTTACAATTTACAGTTTGAAACTTACACAAAGTAAAATGTCACTCAGAACTTTTAAATCTCACCAAGTAAAAAAATATTATTCAAAAATTTGTAATAACTAACTTTTTAATTCTCTTTTACTTCAGTTTTAGTTTTAGAAAATGATTTTCTTTATTTTATTTTGTTTCCTAAAATAAACTGTTAACAAAAAAAATATGTTTCTTACTTTAACTTTACAAATAAAACTTATATTTTTCTAGTTTACAAACAAGACGTATTCACACTTTGTAAGAACAGAGTTTTTCCTACATTAAAGATGTGAAACAAGAAACGTAATTTCTAAGTTCCACAGAAATGTTTATATGGTAGAAACAATAAAATTTTACGTTGTAACTTTAGGTTATGACTTCAATGTCCTATGAAAGCTTGGCTAACAAGATGTTCTGCAAGATGTTTCTGTTTAAGTTAACTAGGAAATAGAAATAATTACAAAAGTAATATTTACAAAGTATAGCTAGACAAAAATTCTTAATTTTATATTCTCTATTATTTCTGAATTAAAACAAACTTTTTTCATTATACGTCATACAGAGAGCTTCAAATTTAGTCTGCTGGTAGCACCTTTTTGAGCATAAATGTTCTAATCAGAACAAGGATGATACTCGCTTATGTTTAAAACAACGCTAAGAAAATTGAAGGTACCACTTCGGCGGTGGCGGTTTACCTTTAAGAGAAAAATACTATAATTATATCTGTCTGTATCTGTGTGTGTGTGTCTGTGTGTGTTTGTTTGTGTCTCTCTTCCTCTGTGTGTGTGTGTGTCTCCCTTTGTGTGTGTCTGTCTCTCTTTGTATGTGTGTGCGTGTCTCCCTCTGTGTGTCTATCTCCCTCTGTGTATGTTTCTCTCTGTCTGACTGTCTGTATGATTCTGTGTGTGTGTCTCTCTCTCTGTATATGTGTGTCTTTTGCTCTGTATCTCTGTATGTGTCTCCCTCTGTATGAGTGTGTTTCTCTTTGTATATGTGTGTTTCCCTCTGTATATGTCTGTGTGTCTCCCTCTGTGTGTGCCTGTCTCCCTTTGTATGTGTGTGTCTCCCTCTGTGTGTGTCTTTCTCTCTGTGTTTGTCTATCTCCATCTGTGTGTGTGTCTCTGTCTGTCTGTGTGTATGATTCTGTGTGTGTCTCTCTCGTTTATGTGTGTGTCTTCCTTTGTATATGAGTGTATCTCTCTCTGTATATCTCTCCCTCTGTATGTGTGCGTTTCTCTCTGTATGTGTATGTCACCCTCTATATGTCTGTGTGTCTTCCTCTGTATGTGTGTCGTAGAAAGCAATTTCACACTACTTAAGCACTACTAATAATTTACAAAAAAGTAGCATAAATGGGAAAGACGAAGAGCAAGAAGAAGAAGAATCTGTTAAAATAAAATTCTTAACTTTGCTAGTCGTGTACAACAAGATAACAATTTGGCAAACTTTTTATTTATTATTCACATCCTATTTATTTCATGATAAGGTGGAACCCAGAGCCCGGCCCTTCCTTTCACACTAGCTTTGGATTCTCTTACTCTTAGTACGATGAGGAGTTTCCCCCAGTTTTTGTGGTTTCGGGTTGGACGTGTGTACACACGGCAATTTATATAATGAATTCACTTATTTTACTATATATCTTTTCTGCTTGTGATTTTCCATGTTTCTGTGTGGCAACCATTCGATTTTCGATGGTGTATATGTCAGGATATAGAACATTCAATCCAGTTTGTTTCATTGTAATGCGAGACCCGGAGCCCGATCCTTCATGTTCATACCAGCCTGTTGGATTCTCTCTTACTTTTCTCTTAATAAAGGAGTTTTCCCATCTTCCTTTTTGTAGCTGTGTAAGTGTACCAACATTTTGTGATTCTGGTTTTGTCCCAGACGTTGCCGGTATTCCCGGTTAACTTTTCCATTTTGTCTTGTGCGGCTCTTTGTGCACATGTGTTTGGTCACGAACCCATATGTGTGTATCCACTCTTCTCAGAGTCTGAGGTTTTAATTTTTCAATAGTTACTATTCTTTTTCCTTTTCGGTATTCCGGTTTGTGTGGTTTGTCTGGTATTCCGGTTTGTCCGGTATTACGGTTTAAGCCGTCTGGTGGTTGTGGCCGTAGTTATAATTTTTGTGAGAATTTGGATTTTATTTAAGGCCCTTAGGCAGCTTTGGCTCAAGTCTATTATTTTAGTATTCTAAGTTCCTCTTTCATATAGAGACAATTTGGTTTAGTGGTCACCCAGCCATGTACCGACCAGGCTCTTAAATGCTTAACTTACAGTAAGTATATTCTGTTGGTTTAATCTCTTTCATTTTAATCATTTTTTGCTTGGTCTCCCACTGGGAAGGAGGGGAGTACTCTGATATTTGGACTGTTCCAGTTTTCTTGTACTAGTTTGTTAACCACTGTTTCCATCACCGGGCTTCATTGTAAGTTTTCGCTTCATTTGGTCTTTAATACACTTCCAATGGAGAAAACAGGGTCGACCCTCCACTGGGCCGACGCCAGTCGACCCAGTTTCGCACTCGGTTCCCGATCGTCGGGCCGACAACCCAAAAGGCAGCAAATCCTTGTAGAAAAATGCTCATTTTGGCCGGCGTCGGCCCGACTATTTCCCTCCCAAGCTCCGACCACTTGCCGACAGTCACAGTCGGTCACCAGGCGTTTGCCGCCGTCGGCACAGCTAAGATTGCCCGCATATGTCTATCAGAAAAGTGTTTAGTTGGCCAAAACAAAGAATGAATGCTGTCTATTGGTATACACACAGTTACAGTGCTTTTCACGTATCTTTGGAGTGCTGACGTTGGATGCGTTTGCAGGCGCACCACCTACTGAGAAAGATCGTTTTTGTCAACGTTCGAGTATTCACAACTCTGCCCCTACTTCTCGCTCCCACGCCGAGATAGCCCAAAAGTTCACCGTCACCGAAGCATGTATCTGGGTGAAGGGAGAAACTAGTCCCTCCCTTTCTTTGTCGAAACGGGAAGAATGATACTAAAAGTTCCGTTATGCAATAGACTCCGTAGTGTGTTTCCGAAGCGTTGTACCAGTCCAAAGTTATAATGAACAGCAAATTAGGTCAAAAAATAACTTGAAGCTATTGTTGTGTCGTCTCCTGTGTAAAATGGCTTCTGAGCTGTAGCGTACTTGGAGTTTGTTGAATAATAATAATAGAAATTATAAACAATTAATTACCATGGCAATCAAACTTTCGCCCTTTCGATCATGATTTATTGTTGTTGGCGAACCACACACGAAGGGCCGTAACCAGGGAGGGGACCACCTCCCTAAAAATTTCCTTATTGCACGTAGATAAAATGAAGATAAAATTAACTTAATGGGCGGTAATAGCACTATGGCTTACGCCCGTCAGATCCCTCGTAGATATCTATAGTTATGTGTTTATATAGGAGGTAAAATAATCGGCATTATAGAAGACGACAGATTTAAGTCCACTTTTTTTTTGTCGAAAATTAGTTTCATACACAAGTTTAGATATATTTTGTTGCTTTTTATTCTGGAGAAGTGATCTAGTTAGTATATCTGGTGCCTTTCTTAGACGGCACCAGACAGAAAGAATCCGGAAAAATATAGTGGATTATTTTTTCATTCTTACATTAGTAATGAAAAGCCATCCACGGATACAAGCCATTAGTTTAAGAATTGTGTGGAATTGCTTTTGCAGTAACAGCCTTTAAAGAGATTTGCGAAAATAGCATATGTGATTGTTGTCACGGAAGTAAAAATATTTACATTATTTTGAAGGTTTTATTTTTAAATATGCTGCTTTTTACATTAATTGTTTCTACGGAATGAGCTAATTTACTTGCACGATACCATAATTCAGATTATTTTATATTAAATCGATTTTACACTCACGTTCTTAATAATATTTGGGCTGCCAACCGCCTACCTTCCAACATAGTCTTTCCCACCATATCCCGGCCTGAGTCAAAGTTGCACAAAAATTCAATTCAAAATTCGGTCAAAATACACAATTACAGAAACAGTAATAAGTAGATAATTATCAAATGAATTGTGTTACACTCACCCTGTTTTATGGAGAAATTGGGGCCACGCCTTCCATTTCTTCGTCCTCGCTCTCGTCGTTGTATTCTTCCTCATCTGAACAATCGCTTCCGTCATTCAAATTAATTTGCAGACGATCCACTTCAATGTCCACTAACCCGTCTTTCACCCAATACTCCTCCTCAATGCTCTTCACAGAAGACACAACACGTTTCCATTTTTCAGGTGTGATTTGGTTGATTGCATCCTTCACAAGGTTTTCAACGTCTTTTATTTTAAATGTATTATTATAAGTTCCAACGTAACTTTTAACTTGGGCCCAAATATTTTCAATACTGTTGAGATCGCAGTGATAAGGCGGAAGGCGGAGTACAGTGTGACCATACAAAGCTGCAATTCTGTCCACAACATATTGAAGATTGTGCGGCTTATGTTGCTTTATTAGCTCATAGAGCTCAGTTCTCAACATTGTGCTACAGAATGCTATATTGTGTTTGGTCAGCCATTCTTGCATTTCTTGTTTCCGCGAGCCACTTGTTGGTGCCCTGTTTTCTTGGACACTGTGATATGGAGCATTGTCCATCACGATCACAGAGTTAGGAGCTATATTGGGCAGCAACTTATTGCGAAACCAATCGAGGAAGTGATCTCCATTCATCTCGTTATGGTAATCACCTATGTTAGATTTTGCCCGAAAGACATGTTCTGCACCAGGTACAAATCCCTCTTCAGAGCTAGCATGGAGATGCACAATACGGTCTCCTTTTCCTGTAGGCACTTTTAGTCCACCAGAG
>JAGDQP010009871.1:3930-32324 GCA_022664845.1 Lepisma saccharinum
TCCACAGATGATCATCATTTCATCTCCTCTTTTGCTGTGAGTTGTGCCTCCGCGCAATGACCACGGATGTGACAGGATGTACTTGCATTGACGATGGCCCCTGGGCTCAGGGGAAAGGGGGCGGAACCATTGGATAGCGCCTAGTTCTTAACAGCAGATTCTTGGATGGTCTAGCTCGTTAAGACTGGGAAGTGCGCCATTGGGGAGCTCTTCGGACCTTTGGTCTCGCCAACACTCGGGGGAGTGGGTGTCCCAAGTATCCATCAGTCGGGAGTACAAGTGATTTCGACGCAAAGTCATTGGACTTCGCCTCGATTTCCAGCTTGCTGACAAGGGTGATGAGGGTAGTACCCGGCAGCCTCGTTGGCTCCTCAGAACGAAGACGGAGAAGTGTGGGCATTTACGGCTACAATTCATCATGGCTCCACCACATCCTAATAAGTCGCCTTCGGAGAAAGAGAGAAAGAGACAGAACGAAGATAAAGTCACTGATGCAAGCAAGAAGGCGCATACAGCTAATGAATCAAACAGTGACAAAGAAGAGAAAATCGTAGTAGAGGAACAGACAAGAATCGTACCGACTATCACACGATATCTTGTAATTAAGGTTAAGAACGAAACAGAGAATCCAGGTGGTTTGAAGGGGTTATCCCCTTTCATTATACAGAAACAACTTAATTACATTGCAGGTGAGCTTAAGCATGTTAAAAAGCTTCGCAACGGCACTTTGCTCGTGGAGACCTCTAATAATAAACAGTCAACTAATATCTTGAAACTGAAAACCCTAGGACCATTCGAAGTTCAAGTTGAACCACACCGTCAACTGAACTTTACTTAGGGCGTAATTTCTTGTTGGGATTTGCAAGATGTCCCTGAAGAAGAGATTAAGAATGAACTTGCCAGCCAAGGTATCGCCAATGTTCGACGAGTTAAAACTCGAAAGAGTGGCGAACTCCAACCCACGAGCTCGCTAATTTTGACGTTTGCCACCCCACAGCTTCCCAAGGACGTGAAGGCAGCATTTTATTGCTTACCTGTCCGTCCTTATATACCGAGTCCGCTCCGCTGTTTTAAATGCCAGCAGTATGGACACACCAGCACGTCGTGTAAGGCGACCTCTGCGGTATGTGCAATATGCGGTACCAGCAGCCATGGTGCGGATCCTTGCACATCACTGAAACCTCAGTGTGTTAACTGCAAGGGTGATCACACGGCCTGGTCGCGTGACTGTCCGATCTTTAAAGAGGAAAAACGAATTAGAGAGCTGATGGTGATAGAGAAAATATCTGCTGGCGATGCTAAACGTCGAGTACGAGAGTCTCAGCGCACCCTTCCCTCTGGTGCGTTTTCACATGTTGTAGCCAGACTAGCATTTAAAACTGTCTCGGTTGGTACCCAGACAGTTAATGTATCAACACAAACAGAGTCCTCGCAATATGCCGACGCAGAGTCAGGGACAAAAAACACCTGTGCAGAGCTCTAGACCTCCACGGGTTAAGACTACTTTTAGTCCCTATAAAGTCTCGAAATTAGTTGGAACTTCGCCTCTCGCTACCAGCATTAAGACTCTGACGAACGTGTTGTCTGCTCAATTAGCTCAGGAAGAGTCTGCACATACTATCGATGAACCAAGTTCATCTTTGGCTTCAGACATGATTCAGGACCACCTGATGGATATGGATTTTAATCTCGTGGGAAGGAAAGGGAAACCTAGGTATAAACCTAAACTTAAACGGTAATCTTTTACTTGTTTTTGCAGAGAGTTTTATGATTTCCGTTTATTTTATATGATTATGATCCTTAGCTGTTAAGTTTTATAGTGTATTTTTGTTTTATCTTGTGAAGGCCCATTTACAGGCTTCCTTGTTATACTGGCCCTTTACACCAGTGGGCTGATTGTGAAGACCTTTTACATCTTCATCTTTTATATTCTTTAATTATTTTAATTAACAGCTAAATATTGACATGACCAAGATAAGGGGCTTCCCCCGTATCGACGGGCGTAAGCCATAGTGGTGTTACCGCCCATCAAATTCATTTTATGTTTATCTTTATCTTTTATTTTTCAATAAGTGTAATATGTCGTAGATGGAAACACTTCGCATTCATGCCCTATTAACGAAATGTAAATGTTCGTTGAAATATAGTTTAAAATTCAATGTTTTCAACGTGCAAATGATAACATGAGAAACGTAGTTAATTTTATTATATTCGCTTTTAAGCACAATTTTTGATATGAATTAACTTGAAAAGATAATCAAGAGCACAGTTCAATATAATAGTTAAAAGCACGTCATATTAACGTCCTATCAAAAAAATCAAATTTTCGTAGGAATATAGATTGAAATTCAACGTGTTTTCAATATGCAGAAGATGACGCAGAATGATTCTTTAATGGCATTCAGTTAGCTTTTAATTACAAATTTTATTCCATTAAATTAGAAAGAACCAAAAATTAACGTTCAAAACACGTTTGTGTGCTACTGGGGTATGCTTTGTTATTAATTAATTTACTAAAATTTGTAAGATTTTTCTAAAGAAAATATGTTTTTTTCTCGAAAGTTTCAAGTTCGGAAAAGGTGATGTCAGGATTTTATAATTTTCGGGTATTATAATCAGTATACGTTGTTCTATTAGATGGTGTATATGCCATTCTTCCCGGCCAATTACCTACTAGGTCCATTCCCGGGTGAGTCACGGTCACTCAGTGCGTGCTCAATAATTCACGTTACTCGTGAATTTGAATTTCACTAACTTACGTAGTTGTACGAGAAGTCTCAGTACTGACATATTTGGGACTTGAAAGATGGTATCCAGGTTTTATCAACAAGCCAGCACCGAAGGATGCGTATAAACCAGTTTTGGAATATGCGTTTTTGGATAGAACAGGTGTGAAGTCTTTGAGGTTACCATGCCGCCTTAGTTTTTTCTGCGAAAGGTATTTCAAATATCAAACTCTAGAGTTCATTTTCCCACACTTTCGGCAACGTATAGCGACGAAACGAAGCATTTGTGCATCCACGACCGTCTACACTTTATATTTTCATATCAGAAATCTGTAAAATGATTTTTGTCTGTGTTGTTGTGAAACACCCTGTATTTAAATGGAAATGTTTTAACTATATCTCCAGAGGAAACAATAGTTTAAGAAAAAGAGAAACTGGAATATATAGCACAAAGAAGGAAGTTTGATAGGAGACTAAACACGAGATTTTGAACCAGAAACGGGTGTTTGATAAAAGAAAGAAACCCTAAAAAACTGGATTTTAAAATAAATTTTAAGAATTATTACGGGAAAATTGTTTTGTATGCTCAGAATTATTAAATGACAGCCATCAGAATATAATTTCATCTCAGATTATCTACAGATACTTCAAAAGAAATAAACAAGAGGCATGTTACAACAGGAAAAATGAAACTCTTTCATGTAGGTTTGATATACGTTAAATCAAACTTAAAAAAAGAAGAAAAAATTATGAAACAGAAAAACCTTGTAAGCATCTACTGGAAATTACTTAAGCACTATAAATGAATATTTCTGTTAAAATTAATGTAATTTTCCAATGTATTTATATGACCACATTGCTACCATATTTAACAGCTCATTTTTCTTTCACGTGCCATAACTTTCATTTTTTCCTGGTCATAGTTTTCGAAGGAAACGCATATAAGGTTTGTTTAGTGCATTTTTTTTTTTCATTCATTCATTTCTTTTTTATTTTCCATTACCTTTTTTCCTTCTGTTTTTTTCTTTTTAATCTTGCGTTTTGCTTCTTTCTACTTTCTCAACGTTTTTTCATTATTCTTTTGGTTCCAAGTATTCTTTCTTTAAGTCATTCATTTATACGAGGAGCATTCAATTTGTAAGGTGTCCTAATTTATTTTTTTTAAAAAAGTACTCACCCGGCGTCACCCTGTACTCGTACATATATTTACAACCGTGGTGCCACGATTGCATGACCACCTTGAACGCTTCCTTAGCGGTGTGTTTTGCCCACTTGAAAATCATTAATATAAGAGTAGGACGACTTAAAATCGCCACACGCCAACATTGGACGTCTGACAAAAATTTTCCCACAATATTTCCCTCTAGGGATTTTCTGACGTGTTCAGGGAGGACATGTGACAAACATTGACCATGTCAGAAAATCCCTAGAGGGAAATATTGTGGGGAAAATTTGGGACAACTAAAGTTTTATTGAAAAATTCCCTTTATCTCAGAATTTCAGTGAAAATAAAATTGGCTGTTTTATCTACTGTTACTGAGGAAAAGGCCGGAAAGGGAATTTTTCAACCAAAAATTCCCGTTTTCCACATTTTCTCTATGAAATTTTTCTCTAAGGATTTTCTGATATAGTCCTCTCAAAAGATAAACCAACTTTTCCCTCGAAGGCTTCTAAGTGGTTCTCCGCCCTCCTTCCCTCATGCTGTGAGATTCCGCAGTAAAGTACCCTCTACTTAGCAGTATAACCAACCCCGTTGCGATTATCGTAGAAGTCTAGCTCACGGTTTCTTACTTGTTGAAAAATTATGAAAGATGTACAGTTCGTTTGTCTACACTATTTTCTGTAATATGACCGTCTCAACCTAATATTCAGTAATTTATAAGAGTATAATATATATATATATATATATCTCCCAACCCGTCTGGTCAGCGTGGGAGCAGTAGACCAACTCCTCCCTTCGGGGAGAGGCCTCATCCACTAGTGGATTGAATATGGCTGTGATTTATTATTATTATTATTATATATATATATATATATGAGTTCCTGCGTAGCCTAGTCGGTAGCGCGCTCGACTTCAGTGCGAGCGGTCCCGGGTTCGATTCCCGGTAGGGGCTCAAAAAATTTCGGTGTTGACCGAGCATCGTGAGGACAATTGGGGAGCTGCTGTGAATAAAATACAGTGGCGATCACAGTGAGAGCTTCGGCTATCTATCTATCTATATAGATATATATATATAACATGATCGATACCCTATTTTAACACTCAGAGCCACCGTCTCGTGTGCAGAAATGGTGTGGATCAAATAATAGGTGACCCATAACCCACACTGAGCCACGACCCACCATCTCCTAGCGCTTTCTTAACCCACGATACACCATAATTCAATCTTGAATCACCGTCCATAGTGGCCCACGCTTGAGCCACGACCAATTGGTCCCTCAACGCACTGGAAGTCTCTCTTGGCCCATGAACAGTAGAATCCCCAGGTCATGAGATCGGCGAAGTTCGCATCACGACAATGTCTACGCTGAAAATCAAGTCTACGATGCCCAGCTTATGAGTGCGCTAATCACTAGTCTACTGGCAGACCCCTATTATTATTATTATTATTAAATACAAGAGAAACTATGGCTCTTTGGTTCGTTGTTTGTTTCTGTGCCTCATTGGTGTGCAACCACTGTAAGGGAGTAGCAGGTCATACCACCTGGAGAGAATGACAAGACGACATTTCTTTGATGTGGTTAATAGAACTTGAATGCCTGCAGAGTCGCGCGTGGCTAGAAAAGTTGGTTTAGCTTTTGAGACGACTATATGCGCCATGTGTGTCACATGCCTTTCTTGAGCATTCCCGTGTGTCTGGTCTATTTCAGTTGCATAGTTGTTTTTTTTTTTTTTAAACTCAAGAGACATTCTTTGTTCTGAAAATTAGACAAACTAAATCTCGGTAACGGTTACTGATCGGACATAAGTTTTCTTAATTTTTGCTTGTTTGTTTAGAATCACGCGTACTATTATCACCTCGAGAAATATTGTCAATTCCTCCTGACTCACCCTGTGTATTGTATGGCTATATATCCTATATTTATGAGCGAGAATTACGTGTTTTGTTTTAATAGTTCCATACTGTGAATCAGCGAATTGCGTACTTTCTGGGACAGATACTTGTATTTAAGGATAATCTAAAGCAACGATCTCCAAGAAAAGATGGCAGCACTACCTCCGTATATGTCTAATGTAATTTCACTGTTACACGAAATTTCGTTGCTGCTCCTACATCTTCAAACCGAGGGAGTTCAAACTTTCAGGGAAGAAAGTTCATAACCAATTCAAGGTCATAATCGATGCCGATTATTTATTTTATTTTTTGTTCATTGTTGGAAGAGCTTCACTGTTATAGGTTTCGATATTCACAACAGCAGTGAAGCTATTTCAACAATGAAGGAAAACGAAAATAAAAAATCGGCATCGATCATGCTCTTGAATTAATTATGAAGTTTGTTCCCTGAAAGTTCGAACTCTCTAGGCTTGAATTTGTAGGAGCAGCAAGGAAATTTCGTGCAACGATAAGAATACATTAGACATTAACGGAGATAGTGCTGCCATCTTTGCTGAAGATTATCCTTAATGTGGCAGAGGTGTGACTGATTTCCTTCAGGTGTATTCAGAAACGTTTTTTTTTTTGAGTGACTAAAGCTGTACTAACGAGCGACTATCAATTCTAATAGGTTGTTAATCACTCGTTAGTACAGCGCTAATCACTCCAAGGAAACGTGAATTCTGTTGCCTGTCTTTCAGTGACCATGAACCTGTATGTTTCCGCAGTACTTACGAAAGGAAAATAATACGTATTACGTAATATTAGACATTCATACACATGTCTTCGAGTTATCATATCCATTATATCAGAACTAATAACAAATCATGATGATACTATAAACTGTTCGTGATCTGACTGAGGGTTTTGCCTCAGTCACACTCGGGGAAATAAAGTGCTACCTACGAAACGAGGCCTGACCGACTACCTTCCAACATCCTTTCTTCCAGCCAATCTCGGACTGAGCCCATGATGCTTCAATGCCATAAATATATTCAAATTCATTTAATTTCGTTTCGTTTTTGATCTGTTTATTAAGCACAGTAGATACACTGTTTTCATTACTACATTGGACTTATCAAGTTCATAACATGCTGCCATAAAATTAAAATACTTAGAAAAGAAACAGTTAAACTAATTATTGCCCATTATCTGAAGATGATGGCATACATTATAAAACATATATGAGCGTTGCTTGACGTGTGGCTTGACTGTGGTTAACTTTTTCAGATTGCTAGTTTATCGTAAAGTTTAAGACCCACGTTTCCTGAGTAGCGGTGGCTCAGTGGAGGATCGCTCACCTCTGGTCGTACGGACCCCAGTTTGATCCTGGCTTGTAACATGTGTGCTTTCTGGTGGACCAATACTGTGTGTGTGTGGCTTTCCTTGGGGTTCTCTCATTTTCTTAATTCCACCAATTCTCCCATCATCATGCATCCGGCCTGCCTGATCCAAAGTTGCCTAAAGGCCTTAAATAAAATTCAGTTCAATTCTCTGAATAGTGTTATAATTTTCTATATAAGCATTATTAGCAGTTCTGGTTCCATAGTTTTCTAAAACGTATTGAATCAGTTTCAGAAAAAAAATGTTTTCGCTTTACAACTTCAAAAATAAGACAGTATAAAACTTAACGTATCTACTGTCGTATCTAATTGTACATTACTTGGTACTATCTTTTATTATTATTATTCGGATCCAGCATGTAAACATTCCTCGTACAGTAGGCGCTCTTTAATCCAGCACGTTCAGGACCACGGCCGTGCCGGAATTATCGAACGTCAAGGTAGTTTTAAGGAGAGCAGCAAAGAAAAAGTTAGTACAGTACAATGATATTTGAAACAAGCTATACATATATTAAGCTGCTCTATATATATATATATATATTCTCACTATGGCAACGCCCTAGCCGAGCTGGTCTACCGGTTCCCGTAAGATCACCGAAGTCAAGCAGCTCTGGGTCTGGTCAGTGCTTGGACGGGTGACCGTTGCAGTACTCCAGATGGTGTTGCCTGTGCGGCGTCCACCCAGCGTCGTGAGGCCAATTGGGGAGCTACCTGAATAAAGAGGTAGCGATCACAGTTGAGAGCTTCGGCTCTCCTCTCCCAACACGTCTGGTCAGCGTGGGAGCAGTAGACCACCTCCTCCCTCCGGGAAAGGCCACATCCAGTATTGGATTGAATATGGCTGTGAATTATTATTATTATATATTCACTACGGGTGTCAACTTTTGTTCTTTTGGCATCTTTCCGCCATCTGTAACAGAGCACACTACCACATAACTGTGTATCGCTAGCAAAAACAGCACACTGCAACTTTTCGTGCTCTACTGACGTCTTTATGGCGCACCACTCTATATTCCTTAGCAGTGTGCTAGGTGAAGCAACATGCCGTCATCACAGAGACACATTCCAACTACGTTTTTGTCTTCAGGGTGCCAGGTTTTCTTCGACACACATTCTCTCTTCCGTGTGCCAAAACGCGTATTGATGAGTGTAATTAAAAGTGGGAACGAACAGAAACTTTGAATGTCTATATTTCAATTTGAGGGGACAGTATTTTAATTTCGTAGAAAACAGGTAAGCGCATATCGATATCACGTCATTTAAGCGGAAAACGTGTTTCAGTCTTAGGAGGTAATGCTATTCTTATAGAATAAGGAATAAAATTACTGTGTAGTAATGTGAACCTTTGTTTGTTGTTACAGGATCTCATGATATCCACTCAATGCGAGACATGAGGGATGCTTTAGGAGCACTAGGTCCTGTTGATGGCCAAAATCCTGAACTGAATAACCTAACCTGTTCCATGACTGCAGTGGAACCTGGCGACATTGTCTTCTTGACGAGCGATGGAATTTCCGATAATTTCGACCCGGTAGTTGGTAAATTTGCGATGCCCAAAAAGGCTGATGCGCTCAAAACCTCTTCGATCTCGACCGGTAAGAAACAGAAGCCCATTCCAACATCGGCGTCCGCTGGAAATGTTCTCGATGAAGATGTGTCGCGACAAGAAATGTTCCTTCCAATGGTTGAAGCTTACCAGCGGCATGAGCTTACCTTACTGCGTATGGAGGATTTGCTGAATCATGGTGTGTCGGGTGCCGAAGGCCCATGTCAAACGGCTCAAGAACTGTGCGAACAAATGGTGGATTTTGCGACAAAGTTAACCGTCGCGAAACGGAGAATTCTTGAAGATCCAGATCTGTACACCACGGGAGATGCTGAATTGAGCCGCGCTGAGCAGCGATATCGCCGGAAGAAGGTGTGTGAAAAGTTAGCGATGGTACCTGGGAAGCTGGATCACGCATCTGTAGTCGCGTACATGGTAGGTGAGTACAGAGATCCGCGAAAGTTAGAACCCGTGAAAGAAGCAGAAGAGAAGCCCACAGTTACCAGCACAACACGCAACTCATCGCATAGCCATCAGAAGAAGAACGCTGAAAACAAAGAGAATCTAAGTCCAAATCCTAGTTTAAGATTAGAAGCTGATAAATCAGTTCTTTTAGAAACAGTTGTTTGACAAAGCAGGTCCAGCACCCCACGAAAAGGGGGCAAATAAAAGCAGGTATGAAGAAGGAAAGAAAGACTTCTTGTGTGTGAGAAATCAGCCAATTAGAACACGGCTTCATTGCCAACTGTGATAGCTAAGCCAGTCATCACATGTAGTTGTTTTTTTTTCCATTCCAACAAAACACTCAGGTCTTTACACAATCCCCCCACTTCTTCTTTATCATCAATGCAGATAATTACTGTGTGTTAGCTCATGTAGTAGAAGTGATTGCTCCGTTAGACAAACTTTGTATGCATATACATATATAGAACGATAGTTATATAACTTCGTTGCTAATGTGTGGAGCCACGAGAATACGGATCATGTCTTGTTTTAGGTTATTCGAAATACAGGGAATTTCTTGTGCAACATGTAATGTCGATTTAAATACCCACATTTTTTTTTTTTTTATCCGATGTGATTATGTAAGAATACGTGTAAGAAGGTGGTTGTTACCCAGTTGTAAAGATGAAGTGGACAGTTGTTAGTCTGCAAAGAATGAAGACCATCAAAAGAAAGTATTATTATTATTTATGGCTTGGAGTTTTATGATGTGTTATAATTTTTGTAATCGAAATACGTTTCTAGTTTTTGTAAGCGTGATGACACTGTTTGCATGCTATAAAACGCATATTTTACCGTAGAAGTGCATATTTACAATATAAATGCATATTTCGTCATATTTTAGCTTTACGTCTTATTTTTTTTTCCTACGAAAATGGTGTTTAAATGCATAGTTTTACAGAGTTCCACCGTAACTCAGTTGGTGGAGCGTTGGTTTTGCACTCGGGAGGTCCTGGGTTCGATACCATCGACCAACTAACCTGGCAGGGTTTTCAAGAGTTTTTTTTCCTCAGTCACACCAGATAAATGCCGGAATGGTACCTTGAACGTAAGCCCTAGCCGATCTCGTTCCACATCTTTACGTTATTCCGGCCTCAGCCATAGTCTTTTCAAAGCATAAGTGCATGCATATTTTTTAACCCTACTAATACTGAATATTTTTGCAGTCCGTTTTTACCCCTTTTCGAGTGCATTACGTACTGCTGGTTGTTGGGACGTTCGATATGTAGAGAGTTACGGAAGTCGTTTATGTCAAATAAATCCCATTGTTTTTATTATTCATCACAAAGTTTAAGAAAAACATTCGAAATGCGATAAAAGGTAAAAACGAAAAATTTAAACTATGCTGTGTAGCTCTGATTTGAATTATTATTAAGGTTTTAAATGAGCCTGTAAGAACCTGGCAGGAATTGAACCCATGACCACGCGCACAGAAAGCGAGTTTCACTAACCTCTTGGTCACTTGTATATATTTCTACCGTAGAAAGCTGCACGTGTGTGATACAATGATTTTCGAAGATTAACCACTTTGAAGGGATAAATGGTGGGGATCATTTTAGGGGAGAAAGTACATCCAAGAAAATAGCCACCAGTTTGAGCCTGTGGAAAAAGGAAACGAAAAAGAATACAGAATTTTAAATCAAAATATTCAGGTAACACAGAAATATGATGTGTAAAAGGGGCATGGGGGGGGGGGACTTTCTTATAGGAATCGTTTTGTCCTTGAGGAAATCTTACGCAGCTCCAAATGCTCTACGGAATACAATACTTGCATCTGATTGGCTGTAAATAAAAGCATATTTTATTTGAAGGCTGGTATAACTTGTAGCGTCACTCAAAATTGGGTAAAGAAGGAATTAACGTTAAAACAGGATACGGAGAAAATCAGTGTAGCCAGGACATCAAAATAAGGTTTATCTATAAACCAAAATAACTGTGAGGATGATATTGGAAGAAGGATAGTTCCTCTAATGCTTCATTGTATCAATTTCCAAGTATGCATTGAATGTTGGTAGTTTTTGCACCGTAAACTAGTTAAAACATTTTCAGGTTTGAGTATGTATGTCGTTAAGAAAACTGGAAAACGAGACACGATATCCATTTACGTATAATGTTCCTTCAGATATCATCTTATGAAGTTTATTTTGTGATATGCTTCAAGATTATTTCAGAGCATGTATTCAGTACTAGTTTGAATTCAATTAGAACGAGAGAACGATTGTATACTCTGCGTAATATTCAATATTATGTGCTGTTAATCTTATCTTTCCATGCTGGGTAAAATCTAATCTTCCTTTGTATTCTTTAAGGTTTGTGATTGTTACATGAAATTGTTAATAGCTTCTGCTTGTAAATAAGTGGCCAAGGAATTGATGTCAGTTAAGAAAAAGGCTCGATTTTGAAGTACAGTTTACGTAGAAGTTAAATTAAAATAAAAGAGTAATTAAGTCTAAACAGAAAGCAGTATTTTTGTGACGAATATGGAGAGAATTTTCTGTACATTTACGAAAATCATAATTATGGTTCTCTTGTTGGTTTGTCTTTTGTTTGGAATGAAATGGTTTGACTCATATTTAAAATAAAATTAATGTTGTGTTCTACGAGGTAGGAATCTGATAATAAGTTACACTTTCGTTAAATTTACCTTCTCTGTTATTTTCTCAACATTTTGAATAAGTACTATTGAAGAAGTAATCTTTTTTGTCAGAGAACCTATCGAGATCACAGATAAGTAAAGATACCAGCTGTTAACTTGTATGCACGCTATTAAATAGTCAACTTTGTTAGTAAGTTACCTGATGATAGTTTTGTAGTCTTTATTTTTGGACAACTTTGTATTTACGTTAAAACTTAAATTTCCAAATGCATTTACCTACAGATGAAACAGAACCACATAAGAATCTCTTCTGATTCCACGGATCCTGTTTGGTACAGGTGAAAACAAAAAGTGTTAAGACATGAGGAAATATTTTCCAAATATAAGTGTACTGTTCTGTTCTGACAGGTTTGTCATTCTAAATAACTAGAGAGAGTCATTTTGTACACGACTTGTCATTAACATTGTACTTAACCATTAATTGACATCTTTATTTCTTTAGTAATATGTCAGACCACAATTTTGAGCACTATTTTAAATTTTAAATTAAGATTATCTGGTAACATTGTCGTTAAAATGTATTTCATGTATGTTCAGTTGTTTTGTTATCATGGAATGTTCACATTTTTGTTTATGTTATTTGTCTTGGTTATATTCATTATCTGCGATCCTTTTCCTAGTAGATTTTTTTAATAACATCATTACTGTATATCGTCGCTTCTATCACAAAGTGACGTATCTAAAAATTTGGCAGTTTCGAGTTAGGACCGTGAGAATATGGCATTTTGTGTATATTTTCTTGTCTCAAATCGACGTATCTTAATGATAATCCGTTCAAAAGTTATTAACAAAAATAGGTTACTAAAACATTAACAAGCATATGGAGGTACTTTTCTTTAAATCGCTCTTGTGAAAAGTTTGAAAAAATGAGATACGTCATTATGGGAGCGACGATATGGTCGTATTACAAGAATGACATACATATATGTATTCTCTATAAGTGTTACACAGATAATTGGAAAGGAATTACTTGAATGGGATGTTTATTTTTATTTCGTTTAACGTTAATGTAAAGTAAGGATCTCCAACGAAAGATGGCAGCACTACCTCCATATATGTCTAATGTATTCTTATTGTTGCACGAAATTTCAATGCTGCTCCTACAAATTCAAGCCTAAGAGAGTTCAAACTTTCAGGAAAGAAAGTCCATAACCAGTTCAATATCGTTTTTCTTCATTGTTAAAATCGCTAAAAAAAAATCGGCATTGATTGAACTCTTGAACTGATTATGGACTTTCTTTCCTGAAAGTTTGAACTCTCTAGGCTTGAATTTGTAGGCGCAGCAATGAAATTTCATGCAACGATAGAAATACATTAGACATATACGGAAGTAGTGCTGCCATCTTGTGTTGGAGATTGTTGCTTTACGTTAACCTTAATACCTCGGAAGTGCTCAATTTAATAATGTATGTTTGAAGTTACGTTCTGGCAATTTCGATGAAACTGCCCTCTTCCGTTGAAGATCGTCAATTATTTAGTTTCTAATCTGTGTTTTTCTATGATCTTAATATGAACAAAGCCTTTCCACAAACTGTTTTTGCCTCACCGCTCGTCTTGTACATGTTTCGAACAGTTTAACTGACTATCGAAAGCAGTAATGCATGAACATTCCAGAAACTTTTGTCGAGATGTCATCCGCTTATATCTGTACACATAGCCAAGGCTTGCTATCAGTAATTATTTTAATGTATTGCCGTTTACAACTCTCAAACTATGCACTTAACACTATTTCATTCCTTTATTTGTATATTTGAATATAGGCAAGTATTCAAAACTCTAACAAATGCATATATGTATATGCAAAACGTTTTAAGAGACCCAATTTTATGGTGTGATTTTTACCCCATAAGAACTATGCGTATGTACACTGATGTTCGACTTGTATATACCACTTCTGCGTCTGTTTTTAAAATATTGAATATGAACGCAGAAGGAACAGGTTGTGAGTAAATAGATTCATTGTTTTTTTGTTTTTTTTTCCGTAATTCATCAAACTCTATCGATAACCTAGGCTGTAGGTTGAATAAGAAAGAGTTTATTTTTGTGACCTCTCATTGATGCTAAAATCGTATTCAATAAAGATATAATGCGTGTATTGATGTTGAAGTAACTACTCATGTGTAGGACAGTAACACACATTGAACTCTTATCGAAAAAAAAAAAAAATCAAATTTTTAGACTAATGTTTACTTCATGTACTAATAATAAAACATTTTTATACTGTTCTGTAATACTTTACAATATAAATTTTACGAAAATAGTTACTAACGCAATATGTGAGATGGTGTATGTAGTACACGAGTCATTCCTTTTTTTTTTAAAAAAAAACACCTATCCTTGTAAATATTTCGAAAATTTCTTGACTGATAACTCAGAACGTTATGTTCCTGGAAAACACAGGGGAAATTTGAATGTGGCAGTAAATTTTTGTACAATTTAGAAACTGTATATAATGTGTGGGAGGTTCATTTGAATTAAACATACATTGTTAAGCTTTCAGACAATTTTATAGTCACGGCGGGGAAGGTGTAATGGGTGATATTTCTACTTCCTCAAAAAAACTGAAAATAATTTGTCACACAAAGAAAGGTTAGGAAATTTCAATCCAAAATTCAGTTTTGTTTTTGAAAGAAAAATATGTATTTTGAAAATTCGGTTGATATTTTTTAAATTATGAGAAATATACTATATTTCGTTTAGTAGTAGTTTCTATTTTGTGAGCTGCATGCTCTTAAGATAGAAACTGTGATAGGTCGACTAGAATTTCGTGATTTTCATGTTGATTAGAAACTTGTACGATTAATTGCTTTAGCGTTGACAACCTCTGCATATAATCCAGAATTGAATTTTATTTAAGACCATTAGATAACTAGCTCAAACAGAATGGATGATGATGATGATGATGGGGAAAATTGGCGGAATGAAGAAAGTGGGAGGAAACTGGAGAACCCACGCACACAGTCCACATGACACGAACTGGAGACCCGTCGGACCGGAGGTGAGCACTAGCGCGGTCCCAATATAATTTAGAGTAAAGCAACATGATACACATATTGAATCTATACAGTACAATTCTGCGTTAATTAAGATTTCTGCTAAATATACTTCAAATAGTTTATATATATATATATATATATATATATATATATATATATATATTATACTGATTTTGAGATCTCTTAAGGTAGTAAGTATAATTAGTAGGAAAAATATCGTGAGTTGAACTTTCAGATTTCAGCGACATTAATTTCAAATAGTCCTCGTCTGTACTTAGAATTTTCAATTATATCATGTACAGTCAAGGAGTTTTTGAAATATTTACCCCATTATGTACATCTTTTTCCATATTGTTGTTTTATGTTTATCAAACGAACGTATCCCAGTTTTATATTGCCAATCCATTCTACCAGACACTGAAACCAAGTATTGAGAATAACACATTGCTCTGAAAAGGGCGTATAAGAATTTGTTTTGTATCGTTAATCAAATGGAATCTCTTTTTAATCCATTTAAACATTGCATTCGACTTATTTATTACTACTCTGATGAAATCTTGTCTGAGAAGTTAGAACACATGATAGCAAATAAAATACTCCCTGATGATTGAAAGGAGCAATTGTATCTCTGCTCCAATAAAGAAAAAAATAGTGCCTCCTTTCTCCATCTATGTAATACAGTAACTTGTCTATCGAGTGTAGTGATTATATCCATTTTGTAGTTTTACAGGTATTTTCGTAAATTGATAATAGTTGATTATCACATTAATAAAAATATATCTATACGGTATGCATATACAAGTAGAAGCTATGACGTAATAATAATGTATGTTATAAATCCTTTCATGTGCTTTGCAAAACGGAAATTAATATACAAATGTGGTGTTGTATATTAGAGAAAATAACGCATCTTTTTGCTGGTATGTAGATATATAATTATGCAACCAATTGACGAATGTAAATACTGTATAATCTTATACATACTGTGGTCACAGTTTGTGTGTTCACCTGTCCTGTGTAGATTTCGTATCGTACGTATAGATAAATTTATATACACATTTCTCCTGTGACAAAATCAAACGTTTTAGTTGAAGAAACAAATTCCAGTTTTGTATGGCGTTTTGATGTCGATTTTTTAAAACTCTTTCAGTGATTAAACTTTAAATGGAAAGTGTAACTGTTTATTAGTAAAGAAATTTTAATTTTAATTAGTTAATTGTAAGCTGTAACATAAAAAATCCATTCATTTTGAAGATTAAATTTTCTAGTACGTAAGGTGAAGGAAAAAACAAGTTAAAGATGTGCCAAATAATCTCTAAGGCTACGAATGGAACAGCTTTGTTTTAGTTCTTTTCATAAAATTGATTCTAAAACAAATGCTCATGGAATTTGTGTAAATTCCTGATTGAAATATGTTTACAATCACTGAAGCTTTTTTTTTTAACGAATGTTGCTTTGAATATTATATTTTTGTGCGCCCGCAAAGAAAGAAAAGTATTGGCTTGAGTATATCTTTCACAGCCCTGTTCATTGAATCGGAACAGACACTTCTCAAACGTTTTGAATGCTATAGATCTTAATAAAGTTAAGTTTGAATGAGCCTAAGTCTACTTGATCTGGGACAGTGTATCGTATGATTTGTGTTTGCTCGGGTTTTGGCAAAGTACTTAAACCACTTTAGTCGTGGAAAGCTTTGGAAGCCCAAAGGCTGTAATTAAAGCAATACCCATTAAGCTAAACACTAGAATTAAACACAAATGAGAATATAAATAAAGATACGAAAACTGTCAGGTATATACGAATATATCAAAATATTTATTCACATGACTAAAAATTATTAAATAATGAAAATAAGGAACATCAAAATTATATTGATAAATCCGTGCAGGAGCTTCGAGATACATTATATTAGTAAGTTTGAAAGTTGAAACTATCGCAATTAAATAAACATAATATTATTAATGAATTGCGCTAAATTCAGACGTGGATTCTACCATATAAATCAGTTGTAAAATAAAATAAATGCAAGAAAGTGGCTAGAAATAGCTTTTTAATATTTTTCAAGAATTACTTAAAACTCTGAAGTAGTACTTTAAATGGGCAGGTTTATTCATAAGCATAACTGCTTATAAGATATGACTGAATCTATAAATCGGATTCACAACTAAGTGAATTTTCGTTTAATAAATCAGTGGGTTGGCGCTAGTAAATACTCAGTCTAAAAAATGTTCTTTCTTTTTGACAATCAATCTATAGGTTTCCCCTTTTTGGCTTTTGGTTTGATAATCATTACCTGATTTGACGGATTGAACGAGGGTAAACAATAAACGAGTAGATAAGTGCATCGATTTGATTGTGCCTAGTGTTAAACGAGATTAACTAAAGTATGGAACAGGGTAGGATAAAATGAGCCTAGTTTTGTGTGAAGAGAAGTTTGTAAAATGTGAAGTGTGTCGTAAAAAAATGTGGTAGTGTTGTGTACTAAAAGTTTAAGGATGAAAAGCTTTGAGTACCTTTTCTGTAGAAAATAAAAGTGTATTTTCATGCAAGATGTTGAAGCTAATGTTGTTGTTGGACTTTCTTGAAGCTGAAAGTGTAAACTGAAGTATACGGTATACAGAAATGGGTCTTTAGTAGATATGCTTGTTTATTTTTCTTTTTGTCTTAGTATATTTCTTCCTTCCGATGTATCAATTGCTAATACATGTGTTTGGTAACTATTTTTCGAGGATTTCAAATGAATTTGTTTTCCAAAATACAAATAAATTTGTATATTTACGAAATCCAAATTACGTGAAAGGTGAATTCTGGGTTAATTATCTGTTAATTGTTCGTATCACCTTACTTTGTATTGTAACCAGTAGCATTGATGTAACGAAATGCAACCGTTGTGCATTTTTCAAATTTGCTTTTAAAATAAAACTCTTTATGTACCGGTAACGAACGTATCATTGTTTTGAAGCGTGATTTTAAGCCTCTTTTTAAGTCTGTATTTAAGTGTGGTCGGCTATATTATGTATCATACTGTACATAAGCATATAAATATATAGAAACAGATAAGTCTGTATTATTTTGACTATTTTTGAAGCAGACTTGATGCATATCAAAATTCCTTGTATATGTTCTATAGAAGATAGTGAGATAAATATTGCAATGATTTTCTGTCCGTGGTTTATTGTTAAAAATGTGGTGGCACTTATAATTTGCTCATTGGTGTGAAAAGAAATGTCATATTTTGTCCATGAACTACGCTGTACAAGTTCACTGTTTCTACCTGCCAAACTGAGTTATTTTCGTATATTGTGCTTGCTGGTCATGTAAAACCTTTACGTCCTGCCACTGTCATAAAATACATTTTCCTGCCTTTAAAAATTTCTTGTATGATGATGAACCGTTTGTACGTCCTGTTACTTGCTCCATATCCTCAAAAGTGCCATAATTGCTTGTTGAATTAACACTACCCTTTGAGTGATGAGTTATTATGCTTGTAAAAGAATCTTGTATTTTGTAACATGCATCAAAATGATGAAATTGTATCAGTTTTTGATATGTTGATTTCAAATCCGACCATAAATAAAAATCTTTACGTGAAGTACTGCTGAAAACAAGAGAAGCTTTTAAGCATTTACTTGATAAAAATTAGTTGTAGAAGTTGGCACTGAGGAAATTCACGTGCATTAATTAACAAGAAAGGTCGCTTGATATTTCGAGGCAGTTCCTCATATTCGGTAACATTAAAGAACGAAGGTATCACAGAGTTCCATGTAGACGTCCCCGAGTACCCGTAGTCTAACAATAAGAAATATTTTAATGGACAAATATTATTATAATTAATTATATTTTATAGTATTTAAATATCTTTTATATATTCACTTTTTGCTTGTAAATAGTTCCAAGTAATTGTTCGTTTGCCGAGTAAAATGTACTTGTATTGCGTAAACTAGACCTTTAGATATCAGATAACATTCAGCATGAAAAAGTGATAATACTTTCGTAAACAATATGATTAGAAAGAACCGAATGTAATGTTATATAAATCGATTCTCGGATTGACATAATGACCAAAACATTATATCGTGGTGGAGGCGCCGGGTACACATTTGCTTACACAGTAATAGTACACACAATTTACTATTTGTTTATCTTGAATGAGTGGCACGTGCTTAGCAGTTCTACACGTGACTTTCTGTGTTACCTTCGTTCTCTTATACTACCGAATACGAGGAACTACCATGAAATATGAAGTGACCTTTTATTGGTTTACGTGTTACGTGGTGCACGTGAATTCCCCCAGGAAGTGACGTGAGTACAATCAAATTTTATCTTTTTGATATAGTAATTTTGCATTGGCGTATGCCTCAACGACTAAACCGGGATAAATGATTTAGCGATACAGGTCTGGAGAGCATTATAACGAAGTAAGTACATTTTATTAGGGGAAAAAATACTCCACCATTCACAGGATAAAATCATACCGGCTATGTACTCCTTAGATACTAAGAGTTGTGGCATCAATTCGCATAAAATTGACTCCGGTGATGCATAAAGAGAGAAAAATACTACATATTAAAGCTTTTGTAGTATCAGATTTGGAATTCATATCCCAAACTTACTGTGTTAGCCAAATCGATATTTTGATCCATGTTACATATTTTCATTGAAATTTGTTGCCTCTTGTAATTAAGAAAAGTTTATAACTAAATATAACAAAAAAAATAATTATTTTCATCCATGTATATATGTGTCTAATAATTATTCGTAAATATTATGTAAACAATTTTTCTTCGGAAAATATTTAATGTTTCGTATTTTCAGTTTGTGAAACTAAGAATGTTTTGGTTTATGTCGAATATTTGGATTTTATTATCCACTTCTTCCTCTGTGATTCTATATATGCAATGAATAATAAGCTGAATGATTATACATAAGCAACAGAACTACAAAAATGAAAGCTAATTTTAAAAATAAGATCTAGTTTTAAATGCTCTGTATATATGGCATAAATATTACTCATAATAACTGCTTAGGCACTTGTCATACCATTAAACCAGCTTTTGTACGATTTTATGGTACTTTTTTTCCCTATTGCCATTAAGATTGTCCATAGATACGTCCACGTCGTTTGTGTTAGAGAGTTTTCGTGATGTTCCGTCTAAAGCGAACGAGCGGTTGATTTCGAATGTATTGCTAACTTTTATTTTAAACTTATCAGTTCGAAATAGTAAAGGTCGGTATCAAACCCAAAGGGGACACCTATATTTTGACATTTACGGATGAAATTCTCGTAAGGAAAAGAATATTTTTATAGTTAATTTCTATCTTTGAGTTCTATTCACGAACCTGACTCAAGGCATCTCTTATGGCAGAGAATTTTAATATTTTATTAGTATTTTATGATTAACACTATCAAAGGCTTTCCTAAGATCACATGAAATATCGATAGCTATTGTTTATTGTCGAGACCGTTTAAAATTTCTTGCACTATAATTGACACATCCAAGTTGCGAACTTTTTATTTTTTCAAATACGTTTGTAACCCAAGTTTTGCATTATTCTTTATGGTTTTTGAAAAGACACGGAGAACTAAGATGGCGGTAGTGGAGTACGAATATGGGCATAAAAAAACCTAGTATCATACTATGTATGACAAGTGTCTTTAGTGTCAGTGTCAAATACGTTGTGGAATAAATTAATTGTGTGTATAATTTGGTTCTTTTATTTATATCGGTACAAGATGTCAAATGTAAATGATTAATTATGTATGTCGTCAGAACTTTTTCATCTTTAGATAAATTTCTTGGTGCTTAATTTCTGTTTCTATGTAACCCACCCACCCCCTCTTTCCCTAAAAGTACTGAAGTTGAGGCGGTTTCATTGTTAATAAGAATTATTATTGCCTAGTTAACCATGTGTTTGCTATAGTAGCATTACATTGTTTTCCTCGCGTGTGTGTGTATATATTGTTTCAAAATTTGCTAAGTTTCGTTTCGTGTGGTTCTTGGTTGGTATTTGATCAGACGAAGGATCTTAAATGGTTTCTCATTTCGAGCATTGCGTATGAAAATTAACTCTCTCTTATCGAGTGTAGGAAATAGATTGATAATAAAATGACTTGCTCGCTGAGGAAATTGTATAACGTTTAAATTTTATTAAATATTCCGAACTATAAGCCAGTTTGCTTCAAACTTCAAGTGAAGAAAGTAACGAATGAAAACCTTGTTGTAAAAACAATGTGTTACAATGCTGTAATTCCTATAATTATAGTATAAAATTTAAGACGGGGTTTGCACAAATAGAAATTTAGAATTATCAAGTTACGACATTGTTTTGTAACAACTTAATTTTCAAATATAAAAAAAATGATGTGTGAAAAGGTTGTAGTCATGCGTTATAGATAGCTTTAGATCAAAATTTACTCAAGTATCACATTATTTACATAAGAAAGAGATGTGTCTACTTGATGTGAATGTCTTAAGTCGCCTCCGTAGAGTGCAGATACTTACTGTTCTTATTTATACACTCCTCCCCTTAAAAAAATAGTATCTAATCTACCATTTTTTTTTTATCTTCGGATCTCACTGCGAGTTGTAAGTACATTACATGTAAATAGAGACATTCAGTTGTGAATTTTCCTCTCCATTCTCAACACCTTGATGGTTTGAATCCTGTAGCGTTGATTTTTTTTACGTACTATTTTGTATTCGCGTCTGTAATTAGTTTTAGTTGTATAATTCATGGAGTTTAATGCACAGGAAGAAACTTTTGTATATTTGTTGTATGTGGATTAGCTATTCAACTTAAAAGAATATAGCGCCATGTAAATTTTAATATGTAAATATCTCTTGTCTGCAGCTGTGTGTTCTATTTTTCTTAATATATATATATAATACATGATTTTCCTTCGTGTTTCTTTTTCATGTGTATTTAGTGTGTATAAACTCCAAATCAGAGCTCTATAAAAATAAAAAAATAATGTATTTATCTACAGGCATTGTTTTATTTATTCGACATAGTTGTTTACTTCCTAATATTCTGGACTATAGCTGAAAAGGCTTTAATGTTTACAGTCTTTTTTTTTCAGAATAGGAATAATGTTATTTGAATGGAAAACGTTCTGCATGTCGTAGGAAATCTTGTGAGTTCTCTGAAATACCAGAAGATTGCGCCACCAGTGAATGATGTTGATTTTCATAGATACTAAGGGTTACAATTATGGACAAAAGTTGTGACCATGTCTTTAGAGAATATTTCCCAAATTTTCCAGAGATTTCTCTCCTGTGTGTATAACATCTAGGAGTGAAAATTTAAATTAGGATTAATAATTTCTGTTGGGCGAGATAAAACTAGGAAACTTTTCAACTTGGTACGATTGTTGGACTTGTAATTTTTCGCAAATATCGCCCTCCTTTAGCTACATGCGCTTTGTTTAAAACCCTAAATAATTTCGGGAAGACACTTAAGGATAGATGAGGAGGTGACACGCAAAAGCGAACATGTCCAGTAAATACAGTTTTCCCAATCAACGAAAACGTATTCCAGCTCGCCATATGCATATATGTGAACGATGCATTTTGACATGCTTGTATCATTGGAAACGTTCGCATTTGCGTTACTTTCCTGCTGTATTGATATTTCACTTATCTAAGTACTATTCCATATCGTATCTTGTTTTTGCAAATTTTGGACATGTTCGCTTTTACGTGTGACCTCCGCACATAGCAACACTAGCTCCGTTAATGAATTTCTATGGTTGGAGGAAATTTGAATGCTGCTGCTACAAATTCAAGCCTAGAGAGAATTGATTGTGAACTTTCGAAGAAGAAAGTTCATAACCCTTTCCTTTCGTATTTATTGGTGATCTATGGATTGCATAAACATCAGCATGATGGAACACCCCTTTCCATTAGAGTAGTATAGTTGTAACATGAAATTGAAAAAACGATAAGTTGAGTGTGTTTTATAACATTTTTATGTTTCCTCGTTGTGCATGCAAAGTCCATTGGTGGCTTACATTCCTTACATGATGGTTACAGTTTAATTCGATAATCTATTACCAGGGTGTCCCATAAGTTTTCCGCCATATGACAACATGAACTTTGAGCACCCCTGCACAGAGTAGTGAGTAACTGCAACACAGCAACCGATATACCACTGTAAAGAGGAATCTGTACCCTGCTAGATATACATTAATGCTCGCTTTACTTCACATTGCAGGTGGACTTCTGTTGTGAATAATGGAGCAGCAAAGAACACTGATTCCTGAGCTCCTGCTGTATGAGTTTCAATTGGGACACACACCTCGTGTAGCAGCACAAAACATCTGTGCGGCGAAAGTGGAACATATTGTGAGTTACGACACAGCAAAGGTGTGGTTCCGAAAATTCAAAGCGGGTGACTATGACTTGTCAGATAAAGAACGTTCAGGGCGACCCCTCAACCATCAACACGGACGCTGTACGCGAAACTGTGGAGGCGAATCCAAGCACCAGCACCCGTAGGTTGGCTGCCGGAGTGGGTTCTTCAAAATCAGCTATACACAGAAAATTGACAACAGTTGGCAAGGTGTACAGACGTTGTCAAGTTGTCCCGCATGATCTCACTCCTGAGCAAGCACAACACAGAGTGGATGTGTGCAAGGAACTGTTGAACAATCCCATGGATCAGCGTTTCATTAAACGAATTGTGACGTCAGATGAAAAATGGGTTTATTATCGGAATCCAGACACCAGTAATCAATGGTTGGACCGAAGCCAGGACACAACACCCTGGTGAAACAAGGACGGTATGAACACAAAGTGATGCTTAGTGTATGGTGGAATTTCTAAGGTCCTGTGCACTGGGAACTTGTTCCTCATGGTCGAGTTGTATTGTGAGCAACTGGAACGCATGTATCAAGCTGTGTCATAAAATACCCCCATTTGGTCAACCGCAAACGTCTGTTGGTGCAGCAGGACAATGCTCCTTGCCATAGGTCTCGTGTGACCCAAGAAAAATTCCGTAACGTGGAAGGTGTTGATCTACTACCACATCCTGCGTACAGTCCGGACTTAACACCTTCCGATTACCACTTGTTCCGTTCAATGGGGCACTTCCTTGGCGTAAAACATTCGCCAATGAGGAGGATGTGCGGCGTGGGATACAAAATGGTTTTCGACAAAAAAGTCCAAAGAGTGGTATGCACAGGGCATTCGCGATTTGACAGAAAGATGGTTATCCACTATAGAACACAATGGTTTATATTTTGCAGAATAAAATATCTTCTCCATTGCTCCATTACATTTTTCTGTCCTACATTATGCGTGGCGGGAAACTTATGGAACACCCTGGTATTAAGTCATTTATTAAGACCAATGTTTAATTGTAGGTTGTGTCTAATTGTAAATCAAATCTGTTAAACTGACTATATCACTGAACGTATTCTTGGTCAGTTAAGGCCGCTTTAGATGATACAATTTCTCGTACGATCCCTCGAATGCAATCTCATCGGTTACATTCTTTGATCGTGTAAAGCGCGGATCGTACAATTTTTCATGCTATCTCCGATGTGTTCTCTAAATAGAAACGGTTCTAGTTTTCAGCGGATTTTTCGTACAATCTATGACAGCGCCTCTACTGGCAATATAACGTGCTTTCCTATTCAGATGTTTGGTTATGGATTACGATACAAATAGAAGAACATATTAATGTTATTACTTGATGCAGAAATTAACATACATAAAGGCATAATCAACTATTACAGGTATAAAGACATAAAACAAAGTTTTTAAGGGAAGTGTAAAAAAGGTCGGTGATACTGCAGTTCAACTACTTCTGGCATAGAGGACTGGCAGTACCTCAAAATGCTACGTTTTGCATTCCCAGCTATAAAAGGTATTAAATATGTGAAAAATATGTTTAAAAATATAATGACGAAGTTCTGATGTGATCTAATAGCTACTGCTTCTCTTATATATTATGTAAAGCAGTTAACGTGATTTTCATTGCTTTTCTTGTATGAAAGGAAATCATGTAGAGGATACCGGTATCTTTGCAATCATATCCCCCCCCCCCAATGATTTTGAAAAACATATACGCTCTGCGCATCCGAAATAACAAAATACATTGAACAGTAGAAGTAGTTAAACCACAGTATTACTAATTGGCCCGCTTATGTATAAATAGGAGTTCAATATATCGCGATTTATATACTTTTGAAGTTCTGTGTAACGTCGCATATCTTATTAACTCAGGAATATTGTAAAAACAACACATATGACTCACATCACCGAAGACGGCAAAATTTTCAACGTTATTTGTGTGTCCGCACTGAAATATCTTTATTGAAGTGCAGAAGTAAAGCTACGACACTTTAGTTACCACTGTAACCTAGTAGAAATTTGATCCTCTTGGCAGAATGTGGTATAAAGACAATCTGAATTTCTGTTGCGTCAAGATTCAATGTTATCAATATTTTAATTCTTTTCTATTTTTTAAATGGGCTATACTTTCACAAATATCTGTGACATGATTACTCTAAAAGTCTGAAATGTTACAACTATAAACTCCAGCAGTTTCATCATTATCCCCTCGTATCCAAAATTGTACCGTGTAAACCACTATACAGTATTGTATGAATTATCGCACGAAAAATCTCGTACAATGGATTGTACACATTCTATCATACGAGAGATCGTACGAGAAATGGTATGGTCTAAAGCAGCCTTTAAGGACATTTGAGTTCAACTTGACATTGATACTACAAGTATTTCACCTCTCGGTCGTAATCTGATCAGCCAGAAATGAGGTCAACTTTGACAAGAACAGATATTGTAATACGAACAATTTTTTTTACAATTTTATTTATATGTAGAAAGTTCAGTATGAGATAACCAATTCTCGGAGAGACCGTATGTTAGACGAAAAATTAGAGAATTATCGAAATTGGCGTGGGAGTTTTAAGTTTAAGTAGTGCTTTAAATAAAGCTGTACGACCTATTGAAGTATTCTTGCACCGGGAATTCACATTTGCTGTTGGTTGATCTTCGGAACAATTGGAATACAGGGTATCGAAAACCTTTATGAAAGTGTGCTGGAGAAGTTACATGCTAAAATCTTAGTCTATTAATTAGAACAATTACTTTACGAGAAGATTGTAATTTATGAAACCATTGTACAGTTAATGTTTATATTAACGAAAATCCTATCGTTTCATAAACATTTCAAGAGTTCAAACCTTGCTCAACGAAAAGACACAAACCTTGCTCAGTGAAAAGACACAAACCTTGCTCAGTGAAAAGACACAAACCTTGCTCAACGAAAAGACACAAACCTTGCTCAGCGAAAAGACAAACATTGCTCAGTGAAAAGACACAAACCTTGCTCAGTGAAAAGACACAAACCTTGCTCAACGAAAAGACACAAACCTTGCTCAACGAAAAGACACACACCTTGCTCAACGAAAAGACACAAACCTTGCTCAGTGAAAAGACACAAACCTTGCTCAATGAAAAGACACAAACCTTGCTCAGCGAAAAGACACACACCTTGCTCAGCGAAAAGACACAAACCTTGCTCAGCGAAAAGATAGGATCTTTATACATTATGGTTTCATAAATTACACTCTTTTCGTCAAGTTGTAGTCCTAATTAATCTCAGCATGTAACCTCTCCAGTTTATCTTCATAAAATAATATTTTCGATGATACTTCATACTGTAACTGTTCAGACGAACAACCAACAGCAGATGTGAATCATATAATTTTCCAGTGCAAGAAATATCCACTGGGTCGTACATCTCTAGTCAAGGTATTACGTAAAGAAAAAAATCCCAGTCCTATTTCAATCACCTGCTAACTTAAAAATTGAATCTCTTCTTTAAATATACAATTTTGAATAAAAAGAGTATGAGCGAATCAGTAGGTATAGCAATAAAACTTAATTAGTGACAAAGTTTATATCATTTCCGACTCTTATGATCAGTTTAAGACTTAAGAAATTCAGGATTCTGTATTAGAATAAAATAATTACCCTGTTACATTACAGTACCTCGTTATAAGCTATAAAAATATTAAGGTTAATGTACAGCAACGATCTCCAACAAAAGATGGCAGCACTACCTCCGTATATCTAATGCATTTTTATCGTTGCATGAAATTTCAACTCTGCTGCTACAAATTCAAGCCTATAGAGTTCAAACTTTCAGGGAGAAAAGTTCATAACCAATTCAAGAGTTCGATCATTGCCGATTTTTAATTTTCTTTTTTCTTCATTGTTGAAATCACTTGATTATTGTTGTTAATATCAAAACCTATAGAAAAGGAGCTCTTTCAACAATGAACAAAAATTAGATATGGACTCTTAAAATTACTTGCCAAAATTAAGCAGAATCGCCTTTTCTCAATTAATTCATTAGTGGCTCACCCCTCACAAACACTGGGATATAAAGTAATACCATTTCTAAGAAAAATTAAACGTTATATACAGGGTGTTTCAGGACCTCTGGTACAAACTTCGGGAGATAAATCTTCATATCAAAACAAGAAAAAAAAAAAGTCCATGCGAACACGCGCCCTATCATTCGTAGTTTCGGTTCTAGAGAGCCCCAAAGTCGTCCAAAACTGTATTTCAAGGTGATACTTCAAACAGATGAAAGATGGGGAAGAAATAAAAAATGTTTTGCGTGATTGCATAATTTTACTCGGGAATCCCTCGCGCATTTTCCCATCACTTCTGACATGCGAATTTTCTGAACGAGCAGGTCCGATTTCTTTGACGAAACGAAGGACAGCAAGCTCTACAGCTATTAGTATTCTATATAAATCGCCTTGAAATACAGTTTTGGACGTTTTAGGGCCCTCTAGCGCCGAAACTACGCATGATAGGGCGCGTGTTCATATGAACTTTTTTCGTGTTTTGATATAAAGATTCACCTCCCGAAGTTTGTACCAGAGGTACCGAAACACCCTGTATATTTATATCCTGCTCTGTCATGTGTTTTGAGATGAGGTCAATTTGTCATGTATCTGGAGTAGTAAAAAGTAATCCATTATTTTGCCAATAGATGGCTTCAGTGATCTGTATCTCGCGTTGTATAAGTCCGATCGGGTTCAACGAGATGGTGTTCAAACGATGAGATTGCGTACTATAAACACTGTTCAGATAGTTGTGATGAGTTGACTCAGTGTTATGTGAGCGCGCGTCAAAATGGACACTAGCAAAGAGAAAATACGCTATATTTTACAGTTTTTCTTCGATAAAGGCGAAAACGCAAGCCAGGCGGTTGCAAATGTGAATAGTGTTTATGGTCCTGATACTGGAACAGCCAATCACGCGCAATTTTGGTTTCGTCGATTCCGTTCCGGTAATTTTGACGTCAAAGATGTACCACGCACTGGAAGGCCAAGTGTCGAAAATGTCGATAAAATCATGGACATTGTCGCGTCCGACCGTCATGTAAGCACTGTTTCGATTGCCCAAGAGCTAAACATTGCACAAAAAACCGTGTGGAACCATTTGTATAAGGCTGGATACAAAAAGAAGCTTGATGTATG
>JAGDQP010009871.1:32424-57556 GCA_022664845.1 Lepisma saccharinum
GGCGCAAACGGTGCCCAAGCCAGGATTGACGGCCAGGAAGGTTTTGCTGTGTGTTTGGTGGGATTGGCAGGGAATTATCTACTATGAGCTGCTCCCCTACGGCCAAACCCTTAACTCGGAACTATACTGTCAACAATTGGACCGTCTGAAGGCAGCAATCGCCCAGCTTTGGCCAATAGGAGAGGCATTGTGTTCCACCAGGACAACGCCAGGCCACACACATCGATAGTGACTCGCCAGAAGCTCCGGGAGCTTGGTTGGGAGGTTCTTATGCATCCACCTTATAGTCCGGACCTGGCACCGAGTGATTACCATCTGTTCCTGTCCATGGCGAACACGTTTGCTGGTGCAAAATTCGCGTCAAGAGAGGCTTGTGAACATCGACTGTCTCAATTTTTTGCCAATAGGGACAAGGGCTTCTATGAGAGAGGCATCATGATATTACCTTCCAAATGGCAACACGTTATCGAACAAAACGGCGCATATGTGAACTAAATCGGATCATTCTAACTATGGTAAGTTAAGCCTTCAGTGTCATGCAAAAATAATGGATTACTTTTTACTACACCAGATATTACCTAAATATAAAAATTGTTCTTTATGGTGCAATGTTCATATGACTACAAAGGTACTAACATACTTAAGATCACAAGACACCTTAATATTGTCAAAAGAAAAAAAAAATTCTTCTAGCTTATTGTACTTATGATCATGTGTATGAGGATTCATACTATAACTTTTTCTCTGATCCCTATATTTCACTCTCTCCAAAGAAGCTGGATCAAGAGATGTATTAACTACAAATAAAACCATATACTTAATAAATACATACTTGAGGTATCTTACCATAGCATTCTAGTGATCACTGTGTTATGATTACTCTCATGCTTCCTTGGGACAAAAATCTTTCAGTAGAAGATGGACTAACCTCCAGTTTTACAATCGATGTCTAATCTGGTCAAGGCTAAGTTGAGGCAAAGTCATTCATGACTTGGCCTCAACTCAGTCCTGACCAGAAGCTTAGCTGTCGATTGTGAAACGGGCTAAGAAGACTTGCAACAATAATATACGTAAGCTGGTGCAGGTATACAGGGAGGCAGTAACAGCGTAAGAGGGGGCGAGCGGTGCCACCACCCTGGCCCCGAGTGTCAAGGGGGACGGGGCCCCGCCGCCAAGCGGGGCGAAATCAGAAAAAAAAACCGACAAAATTCAAATTTAAAAATAAACTCGAAAACAATCTTATGTTGTAGTTAAATGTCCAACAGACACGAAGCTATATCGTTTGTAATCCTGAAATGGATAATCATTAGTGCATGTGCGCTGAAAGTTGCCAATTTTCAACATTTTTCGGAATGCGTTAATGCACATTTTCTGTCTGCAGCTGCCACTGAGGCCAATAATTTATGTAAAATATGGTAGATTTTCTAGTTCGGCTACAGTACAACTACTTTAATGTAGTTGATAGCTGTATCCAGGGGCGTCGATCCTCCAAGGTTGAAGTGGGCCCTAATGGGGGGGGGGGATGCTAAGTTGAAGTCGGTTCTCCTATTTTTATAGTACATGGTCATTCGTTTTCCCCTTCTACTAATGAGTATCTCCCTTTGGCAAAATATAGTTTCTTCCATGAGTTCTTCCCTCCAAAAAGATTGAGAAATGTTTCAGAAGGTATGATCATACACCTCATAATAGATAGACTTAGCATGCTTCCCCAATTCTGGCTGCGCTAAATCTAATGGATTTTTGTTCAGAGCACGTGATTTTGAATCCATCCGCTAGATGACGTCTATGGCAGAGCTACCTAGCGGATGGACTCAAAATCACGTGCTCTGAACAAAGATCCATTAGTTTTAGCGCAGCCAGAATTGGGGAAGCATGCTAAGTCTATCTATTATGAGGTCTATACTCCTGATTAGCTCTTGTGAACAAACTGAAAAAAAAATTGTACGATTTACAAATACGTAACGTGTTTGACATTTTATTACAAATGATTTCTTGAAACGAATATGAATTTTATTTGAAAGTAAAGGATAGAAACGGAATTAACAGTAAAAGTTCTATGTATTTTTATCTTTTCCAATATCTGTTTACAAAAGTTAAACATTGGTAAACCACTACCATCATCAACTATTTTTATGATATCCATATCTGCAAATTTTATCAATAAGAAGTGTATAACAAGTGTTTGCGTCAATTTCCCAACATTTATGGTGCATGGGCAAGGACCCATTCGGAACTGGACACTTGGAAGGATAATTGTTTGTCTTTGTGTTTTTCACATGTCTATATTTGACTAATTCCATATTTTTGGTTACGTTACTTTGGCGTCCTTTGAAGTCCGTTTCTTGCGTTTTATTAATAGTGTTGATAATTATTTTTATTCAGTGCTTACAAGTAAACCTATGGATGCTTCAAACTACTTTTGAGACCAAACCTGGTAGAAGAGTAGGTTACGTCAAGAAACTACCAGAAAGCACGATTAAAAGTGCTTTAGCCCATATAGACAGACACAGTGGCCAAACGTTTGATTCATACGAATAAGTACTTGTAGTGTTCTCTAAGTCAGAAAACACACGTTTACTTGTAAAATGTTTGAAGTAATAGAAAACAAATACACATGCATAGATAGCGGGTCAATGTGCTATCTTTTAAAGAGTGCGTTTGTAATAGTTGAAAATCATGACTCCCCACTAATCTAATTTTTCATGCATAGGTTACAGCGAGTGAATGAGAACTTCTACATCTTGTCTAGTGAGTCCCCCGCAGGGCTCAGAATAACGGGAATTTTGGATATTACGGATAATAATAGCAGTTTGCGCTCATGATTGTGTTCGCAAAAGGGTCTCAATTAAGTTCGCTTGCCCCGGGCACCAGCTTGTCTTACGTCGCCACTGCACGGAGGTGAATCTGTTCCCGAACTTATACAGCTGCCAAACAAGATACAAGGCTATGAACTTTCGTCTCTGAAAGTTAGAACTCTCTAGGCTTCAATGTATAGGAGCAGCATTGACATTTCGTGCAACGATAAAAATACATTACAAACATACAGAGATAGTACTGCCATGAGATCGTTGCTTAAAGGCCGCTTTAGACGGTACAATTTCTCGTACGATCTCTCGTATGAAAGAATGTATACAATCCATAGTACGAGATTTTTAGTACGATAAATCATACAATATTGTATAGTGTTTTACACGGTACAATTTTGGATACGAGGGGATAATGATGAAACTGCTGGAGTTTATAATTGTGACACCTCAGGCTTTTAGGGTAATTATGCCACAGGTATTTGTGAAAGTATAGCCCATTTAAAAAATAGAAAATAATTAAAATATTCATAACAATTAATCTTGACGCAACAGAAATTCAGTTAATTGTAATGCCAAATTCTTCTACCAAGATAATCTAACTTCTACTAGGTTTCAGTGGTAACGAAATTGTCGTAGTACTACTTTTTTCCTCCAAAAAAGATATTTCAATGCGAACACAAAAAACGTTGAAAATTTTGCTGTCTTCGGTGATAAGTTCGGAGTCATATGTGTTGTTTTTACAATATTCCTGAGTTAACAAGATATGTGACATTACACAGCACTTCAAAAGTATATAAATCGCGATATATTAACTCCTATTTATACATTGGGGGGGGGGGGGCAATTAGTAACACTGCGGTTTAACTACTTCTATCACAGAGCACTGGAAACTCCTCAAAATGCTACGTTTTACGTTCCTATAAGAATGAAATACTTGCAATATACAAAAATGAGGAGTAATGTAGATTTTATATGGTTTATAGCCTCATTTCACACAAGGTATATAGGTATGAATAGGGTGGGTCAGCTGTCTTAACCCTTGAATAAAAGTTAGTTAGTGCGATTAATTACCTAGCTCATGTATTGACTTGCACAGCTCTGGGTTGACGTCGACACTCTACTTACATTATGTCTACTTCTGTAATTACTGTTCAATGTATTTCATAATTTCGGATAAACAGAGCGTATATGTTTATCAAAATAATTGGGGAGGAACATGATTGCAAAGATACCGGTATCCTCTACATTATTTCCCTTCATACTTATCATGATTGAAGCAGATTCGGTACTCTACGCAAAAGAAAAACAATGAAAATCACCTGAACTGCATTGCACAATATATAGGAAAAGCAGTAGCTATTAGATCACATCAGAACTTTGTCTTTATATTTTTAAACATATTTTTCACGTATTTAGTACCTTTTACGGTTATAAGAATGCAAAACGTAGCATTTTGAGGTATTGCCACTCCTCTATAGCAGAAGAAACTGTACTGCAGTATCACCGACCTTTTTACACTTCCCTTAAAAACATTGTTTTATATCTTTATACCTGAAATAGTTTATTATGCCATTTTGTATGTTAATTTCTGTATCATGTAATAACATTAATATGTTCTCTTTGTGTCGTAATCCATAACTAAACAGCCGAATAGGAAAGCACGCTATATTGCCAGTAGGGGCGCTGTCATAGATTGTACGAAAAATCCGCTGAAAAATAGGACCGTTTCTATTTAGAGAACACATGGGAGATAGCATGAAAAATCGTACGATCTGCGCTTTACACGATCAAAGAATGTAACCGATGGGATTGCACACGAGGGATCGTACGAGAAATTGGATCGTCTAAAGTGGCCTTTATACTAACGTTAAAAGAAATTTTACAAAATGAAATAAAAAAGTAAGAACTCAGGTGTAATCATTTTTATTCATTCTGATTTTCACGGAAATACACATCCAAAATATTGTTTTCACAAATGCATACAGTGTATATCGTCAACTTAGAACCGGAAGGTATGCCCACTTTTGGGCAAAATAGAGTAACACTTCAATCAAAGACCTTGTAGTGAAGGGCATCAACGCCAAAAGCACTTTCTCACAAAAGGACCTCTCAGTGGCTAGAAATGTAATAAATTTCTAGTTTTCATATAATAATAACCACCGGCTTTACAGACCAATAGGTCCTGAGCCTTCCCCAACGCCATCTGTCCGCGCTTGGTGGAACTGCTTTCACCTCGGTGACGGCAATGTGCTCAGGCGTATTATAGGGACTTTCTAGACCGAGTAGCCGTCACGTTTTTATTCACGTGACTCCCCAGTTTTCCTCACGTCGCTGGGTGGACGCCGAAAAGTGGGACTACATCCGGGAATTAAACCCGGACCCACGCGGACATGAGTTCAACGCTTTAACTACTAGACTATGGAGTAATGAAGCCCCTTTCTCCTTTCATAAGGCTAGAATTCCTACTAAATGAAGACTTTAAATGGAACTTCAAACTTTAAAACTATTTTTTTCTCAAAAGTAACTGAAGTGGACATAGTACCTTCTGATTCCAAGGTAACGATATTGACTTTATATTATGTACTCGTATATATTTATACATATAAAAATATATTTCTTTCTTTAAAATATCGAAAATGTACTTTTAGGACAGGATTTATGATTACCGAAGAAGTCAAGAAGAACAGTCACTTGTAACATAAACATGCTGTATATCTCACCATAGAGAGCTAGGTTTAGGGTTTCGTAATATTGCATTTTCTCGTATAACTTAGATAGTAGCGAAATTTGTATGTTGGATGTCATCTGCAACAATTTATTTCTTCGTTTCGCAAAATAGTAAGATATTCGCCAGGAAGTGGAAATGTAATATTATCATGTAATTAAAACAACAACATACTATTGCAATGTTTTCAGAGAAATATAAAAGACAATGATATTTATATTCAATATTTTCTTGTGTTTAATATTTTTAAACTGCATCTACAATGTTGCCAGATGTAGTTACATACTACTGGAACTGTTGTGGTCAGTATGATGATTTAAGGTAGACGAGCGCAATTTCGCCATGTTTCCAAATCTGGCACATTTCTTTATTCTCAATAATATAAAATAAATCTTATAAAAGCAGTGCAGGGTGATTGTCTTTTGGTCCATCCCAGTCATGATTGTCCATACGCATGCTTGATGCTGACGATTATAATAAGGAAAGCTTGGTGGTTGTAACTTTTGCTTCCGTAAGTAAAGTCTATATTTAATGATACTAATCGCTAATTCGTGTGCTAAGCAGTTTACTACAATGTCAAACTGTTCTTCGTATTACACGTTAGTTAAGTTCCATGATTGCTTTGTGTTTATGTAGTTTTCACCCCATGTTTGAGACGTGTGCTTACAATTTCGCCATCTCAACCAATTGACCGAAATATTTGTGTGTGAGCGTGATTTTTTTTAAAATGTGTATGTACCAATTTTTAATTTGAGTTTGATTAATAGATATTAGATTCGACTTTAAGAGAATATCTGTTTTAAGAATGATCCTAGATATTTTCTGCTCATATTATTCGTGTAAAAAGTTTCCCGCATACCACTTCGTTCCACTTGAAAATTAATATGCATATAGCAATCTTTGAAGTAATGAATATTAGGGTAGTGATTTCTATGATTTTGTGTTGCACATGTCGTGAACCACGAAAGATTTGCCAATTGCATACTAAACCAAACAATTTCCAAATAAACTACTGAAATTGATCGCATAGTATTGGCAATTTCGCCTTTTGGAAGGTGTATATTTTTTCCTGGACAACTAGTAGCTAATAGAACGTTCAAGTGCATTTAAAAAATAAATAAAAGATCAGTCTATAACATGCATATGTCAATTGGTTACACCTTTTTTATTTACCATTATTTAAAAACATATTCACACAGCATGGCGAAATTGTCCTTACCTATCTTATTTTACATTAATAACAGACTAATACTATATTAGTTTTTAATGTTATTTTGCGAAACAAAGAAATTCTTGGTTGCAACATAGAAAATTTTGCTATGATATAAAAGTCAATCAGATTTGACTTTTGCAATCTAACGTAATTACATCCATCGTCCCAGTAGCACACATACAGATGCTTATCAGAATCATGGAAACACCTGTAGTTGGCAACACGTCAGATGTATGGGTTGGCAGTGGTGTCGTGGCGACCGCAGCGCCAGACTGCTGGTGGTGGTGTGTTAGGTCGGTCTCCATACTACGTCAGGCGCCGTGGAACAGGAGTGTGCAGTGGCTGCAGCAGACGGAGGCAGTGTAAAATGGGAGACCTCTCAGAGTTTCAAAGAGGGCAAATTGTTGGTGCGCGGTTATGTGGAGTGAGTGTGACGGCAGTGGCTAGTGTGTTAGGTGTGTCGCCAGGGACAGTGTCGAAGGTGATGACGGCCTACACAACACACGGGAAAATCACATCGGGGAAGCGGAACAGTGGGCGGAAGAAAAGCATCAGTGACAGAGCACGCCGGGTATTAAAGCGCATTGTCACGCGGAACCGTCGTGCCACTGCGGCGCAAGTGACGGAGGAACTCAATCAGCACCTCCCCCAACCTGTTTCGACAATCACAGTCCGCCGCGAATTACATGACATGAACTTACGGGGTCGTGTTGCACGGGCCAAACCTCTCATCAGGGACCAGAACGCTTTAGCACGCCGCAAATGGTGCCGCGACCATGCAACTTGGACCGTTGACGACTGGAAACGTGTGGTATGTTCGGATGAGTCACCATTCACCCTATTCCAAACCACGGGCCGTGTTTATGTGTGGAGAACGCCCAAAGAAGCGTATGATCTGCAGTGTCTCCGCCCAACTGTGAAACATGGCGGCGGCACGGTGATGCTGTGGGCCGCAATATCATGGTTTTCATTGGGTCCTGTGGTCACACTTCGCGGACGCATCACTGCCAACGATTATGTCGCAATTTTAGGAGACCACTTGCATCCTATGGTCCGGATGTTGTTCCCGGACAATGACGCCATATTCCAGGATGATAATGCACCCATTCACACAGCTGGAGTTGTTGCAGCGTGGTTTGAGGAACATCGGGATGAAGTTCAACACCTCCCCTGGCCCGCCCAATCCCCAGATCTCAACATAATTGAACATCTGTGGTCCATCTTGGAAACACGACTCCGGCGACGATTTCCACCTCCATCCTCTCTCACAGAACTGGCCGATGCCCTGCACGAGGAATGGTGTAATATTCCACTTGCTACCATTCACGACCTCTATGCCTCCATCCCACGTCGCATCAAGGCTGTTCTGAAGGCGAAAGGTGGCCCGACACCATATTAATCTGGTAAGTTGCACTTTCGTTCAGGTGTTTCCATTATTCTGATAAGCATCTGTATGTGTTTTCAACGTTGATTTTAGGTTCATTTCGTTGATTAACCGTTATCGGTTGAAAAAAAAATTATTTTTAAACTATTTTTCAATAAATACTCCATTGTGTTCATAAGACATTAATACAACATTTATTCAATATGTTATTTTCAACTACGGTATAGATTTTGTTTAATGTGTTTGAAAAAAAAAATATAGTTAAAACTAATTGAGTTGGACAAACTAATTTTTATGTTCTCATGTGCACTTTGAAAATAGATTGAATTTCAAACTATATTTCAACGAAGATAGAATTTCGTTGATAGAGCGTTAATCTGACGTGTTTTCAATTTTCTTTTATACTACCGGTATGTTATACATTTCATTTCACACGTGTATTTCTAATTTAATTGCTTAAACATTATAATTGAAAGCAAATACAATGAAATTAACTACATTTTTCATGTTCTCACTTGCATGTTGAAAACTGATTGAATTTTAAACTATAATTCAACGAAATTTAATTTCATTAATGCGTTAATGTGAAGTGTTTTCAACTCTGACATAGATTTCGCTTTATATGCGTTTTTGTAAGGTAACATATTACACCTATTGAGAAATACAAATTTAATAGTACAGCAATGGTCAAAGTGTTAAAGAAACAAATAAAGAAAGAAGGAAAGTAAGTTCTCTTTAATCTTATTGTTACATGAGAAACGACGACTCTAGAATGGTGACATTGCGTTCTAGACTGCGTGTTACTACAAATACCGTAAAGGAGCGATTCTCAAGGTGGATCCATGGATGAAGGGATAAGCCAACGAGCTACCAACGACAGGTGCCGAACGTACCTAATTCGAACCCCACAGTAGCGGTTGGAAAATTATTACCGTTTATCATGATGAAAGCAACGGATAAAATGAAACTAAATGTGTATATACCAATAGACAGCATTCATGCTCTGATTTGGCCAACTAAACCCGTTTTCAACTTCTATTTTCTCACCCATTATTCAACGTCGAATAAACCGTTGAACAGGCGGACATTTCGGTACATTTACAACGATAAAATATCGTTTCGGTACTAACGTTTAATCCACGTATTTTGAACGCTTGTGTGCTACCGGGGCAACTATATCACATACAGGAAAGCTGGACAAAACGTGGAGGTGTACCACCAAGGTCAGACTGATGGTGTCATGATTTGAATTATTTTTTGAATGCATTCAGTTGCAGTTGTGATTTCATGGATGCGTGTCTCCGAGCAGATTTTATTATTATTTAAAAAGAGGTAAGTTTTCTACGGTTGGATCAAGTTTGTTACTCGTTTGTGGATTTATTAATCCTGTACTGCAAAATATTGTGCAATGTGTTGAGCAGAGCCATCTTGAAAACCTAGAACCTAGGCAGTCGAAAACGTGGAGGAAAGATGTTGGACGAAATGTGACTCGCTATTTGTATCGAGAGCTGAGTAGGTATTTTCTTAAACAATTAAACATGTTTTATACGATAGTAAGAGGCATTGTTTAGGAAAAATTCAAAAGTATTTTACAATTTTTGTATAACTTCCCAAAATTGAAATTTCATTTATCTTCCAGTGTTGAAATCTTATGTTCCTATCATAGAGTTAGGAAGAAAATAAAGAGAACGTACATGACGTCATATGAAGCCAAATTACGGTTCATCGGCAGCCATCTTCTGTGGCCCCATTAGAGTCCCTCTATACCGAGTACTGTGAAGATGGCCTTTTTAGATAGGAGGATGAGTGCACCTCAGAGAGGGAATACTCGGAAAAGAGGGTCTCTAAATATGGGGCCAGTTAATATGGCCGAAATGCCTCGTCCCTTCTGTTTCTTGGCTTCATTCCCCTCTCCAACAAAACAGCCTAAGGCTCCCTCTATTTATATTCCTAACTCTATGGTTCCTATATTACTATCACTGTTCTTATAGCTACTGCATTTGGAAACCGAGATTATAGATTCATGTTAATGGTTTTCGACGTGTAATGAGATTTACTATTGATTTAAATGACTACCTTAAACTTACTTGTAAAAAATGCAAATAACAGTGAAATATTTAACTATATCTCTGAATAGTACCGGTACAAGGATTAAAGTTTTGTTGGAACCAAAAAGCAGTCTGGATACTTGTTAATTATACACACTACAGTTAATTATACATCATCTTGCTTTGTCCAACTTTCCTTACCTTACTCCAGTTCATGGATCTACTGCTACTGAGGTCAGGACATGCGCGCGCACCAAGAGTACCTGGCAGGTGTAATCGATTAAGATTACGTATTGAAATCTTCCTCGATTTATTCCTAAGCACCAGGGCTGGGTTGCAAGAAAATACTTAAGTGTAAACTCGAGCTCTACATAATACTGGAATGACTACTTAGTGTTAAAGATAGACACCAGAACAAACGTTTAAACTTGTTTGTCCACTTCCAGTATAATCCAATGTGGACCAAATGTTCAGTTCTAACTCAGATTTATAGGCTTCTTATTGTTGTGCGGCCCGTTTTTTGATTTAAGTAGTCACTCCAGTATTATGTAGAGTTCGATGTTCTGCTTAAGACAGATTTTACACTTAAGAAGTATTTTTCTTGCAACCCAGCCCAGGCTTTCACACTCAAGCATAGACAAAACAATCAGAATCGCAAGTTCATCCCGATCATCCAGACAAGATTAATCGAAAACTGGCGTCAAGGTGACCCAGGTTAACTGTATTGGATCAGTTATTCCTTTATTGTGACTCCTGCTGATCAGAAAAAAGAAGCATTTTGTCAGGTTAAAGTAAACATAAGTTGTTTCTATTGATAGTATACGGAGTAAACTGTCTTTGACAGTGCCTTCGAGTTCTATGTAACGATACTGGAATGGTCGACTAGAGTCGAAAGATAGACGCCGAAACACTTATTCTCGATCATCAGTTCTAACTAAGAGCTTATTTTCATGAAAGTCTGCGTTGCTTGATACTTGGGTGAATAGCCAGTTGAAACACGTATTTCTTAACGTACAATACTTACAACTACACTTAACTTACAATAAAACACGTATTTCAATGGGCTACTCACACAAGTCGCAAGCTTTCATGAAAATCAGCCCTAAGGTCTGCTTTTCTTGCAAGCATGCGCTGATTGCTTTGCTTTTACTTGGGTGAGTATCGAATTGAAACACATGTTACACGTAGAACACACAATAAAACACGCGGTTCAATTGGCTATTCACCCAAATCTCAAGCAAAACAACAACGTACGCTCGCAAGCAAAGTAGCCCTAAGTCTATCATGCTTGTTATGCCTGTGCAGCCAGTTTCTCATTTAAGTCTTGGGGGAGTTATGCACGTACCCGACTGTATATATTCTAATAGTAAATGATATAAATAATATTTACGTATCTTGTAAGAATTACCATATAAATAAAAACGACTGCATAGCGATAACTAACTAAAAACCTTAGTTACAACTGAAAATTTAGTCCATATTGGTTTAGATTCGCAGTGGACGATTTTAAGTAGAGGTCAGTGGATAGTACTTTAAAAAGTCGAAATAGTGAGATCTAATTTATGATACTGGAATTGCTCGATTGAATTACAAATCGAGTATCTGAGACCAGACACAAGAAGAAGCAGATACTAATCGATTACTCTAATGTTGTTAAGCACAGATCATTTGCCCTAAACCATGACGAGATCTTTCTTCAAATCTCCACAAATAGGAATTTTCAATAATCACTTTGCTTTTGAATTGCTGGCAGAAATTTCTTCCATTACTACTTTGTCTTCGTGTGTGTCAGAACTGCTTTTGGCTGTACGTCTTTGGGGAAAACTCCAAAATTTATGATCCTTTCCGTATTCCTCAGCTTCAGCCAATGTCGTGGGAAGAGTTTGGTGCAAGGTTTCTGGCAGCAATAACACCGCAAAAGAAGCCCACAGATTGAGGATAGCAACAACGATGAATGGATAGCGAATATTATACCTTGTTCCCTAAATAAAAGAAAATAAAAGTTTTGTTTTAGCACAAATAAACCAACGTTTATAGAACTTGTAGGTCATAACCATCGACCTCCATTAATACGATACTGGACTGACTGCAGCCATTGAAAATTTCATGAATATGTGAAGCTAGGGAGCAGAGAGGAAACTTAATCTCGTTTGTCCACTTCCAGTCTAAACCAATATGGACCAAATTTTCGATTCTAACTCAGTTTTTTACGCTTAATATCGCTGTGTGGCCCGTTTTTTATTTATATCTTAATTCTTGCAAAAAAAAAAACAAAAAAAAACGTAAATATTATTTGCAGTATTTTCTATTGTATGCAGAGTGCGGTACATTCTTACATGAATAACTCAGGAATTAAGACTTGAATAAAAAAACGGGCCACACAGCGATATCAAGCATATAAAACTGAGTTAGAACTAAAAAATTGGTCCACATTTGATTAGACTGGAAGTGGGCAAACGAGTTTAAATATTTGCTCTGGCGTCTGTCTATCTTTCAACACTAAGTAGTCACTCCAGTATAGTTTACGTAGAGCTCGATGGTTATAACCAATGACCTCTATCGAAAAACGATACTGGACTGACTGCAGCAATTGAAAATTTCATGAATATATGAAACCAGGGAGGGGAGAGTATACTTAATCTCGTTGTCCACTTCCAGTCTAAACCAACATGAACCAAATTTTCGGTTCTAACTTAGTTTTTTACTCTTAATAACGCTATGTGGCCCGTTTTTTGATTTATGTCTTAATTCTGGCAAAAAAAAAAAGTAAATTATTTGCAGTATTTTCTATTCTATGAAGAGTACGATATACTCTTACATATGAATAATTAAGGAATTAATACTTAAATGAAAGAAATTGGGCCACACAGCGATAATAAGTGTATAAAACTGAATTAGAACTGAAAATTTGGTCCACATTGGATTAGACTTGAAGTGGAGAAAAGAGTTGAAATATTTGCTCTAGAGTCTATCTTTCAACACTAAGTAGTCAATCCAGTATTATTTACGTAGAGCTCGATGGTTATAACAGACGTAACGTCATTGACTCAACCAAGGATATTACAATTAGATGATTAAAAACCTTAATCCGAAAGTACTTACTTCAGGCTAGTATGCGCAGCCAGAATTTAGGAGAGTACTGTTTACTCGTAACTTTGCATATTGATATGTAAATTTGGTTAAACTAATTAAACAACACGAAAAGAGTTAAACTTCGGTTTTACAAGTGAATCACATTTATTTTAAGCCTTTTCCATTCTTTTAAATTCTGCTGTGCACACCAAGATGACACACTTACGTTGTTATGCTCGGATTAAGTTTTTTTTTTAAATTTTGTGTATCCATCTAATTTTAATATCCTTGATTAAGTCAATGACGTCACGTCTGGAAATAAACAATATAATTTATTTAACTAAGACTCATAGATGTAAATAAAATATTTCTAGAAAGACATGCAAAGGGTTATGTTAAAATGTATTTACAAGACGTGATCAAATAAAACCAGTTCAGTCCAAACTATAAGGCAACCATTAAGGTTCTGTCGGATTTTGTCCCTAGAAAGTAAAACGCGATAACACGAAGTAAGGCATACCTGGAAAATCAGAAATAGTCCCCATCAGCACGAATGACCTATCTCCAACGCTCAGGTAGACTACGTTAGTAGAACTCAGCGGAACCTGAGTCAAAGAATCCTTTGTCTAGGATTCGGAATTGTTGTCCTCGTAGATGGCCGTCTAACGAATGGAACAAATGGTATTCCGAAGATGCAATGCCAGGAAAATGTGGGGGATTTAGTAGAGTTTCCCTACCAAGTTGGATGATGGTGTCATGGGTGACCTTAGCAACATGTTGCTTCGTATTGTCCTTTAACAGAATGACATCTCTGCGTTTCAGAAGCACTGGATCCACCGTTTTCAGTTTTCCACGCACTCGTTCTAATTGTTGTGAGCACACAGTTGAATTAATTGTCTGGCAAAGTGACATCAGTTCGCAATTAACGAACAAGTAATACCCCAAGCAGTCCACCAAACACAGAGCATAATATTCTGTTCATGCACTAATGGTTTTGGTTGTTTGAGAGCAAGTTCATGTGTAACCAACCAATGATGACGGCGCTATGGAGTATCGTAAAGAATCCGCTTCTCAGCACTTTGCCTCCTGGAAAGACAGTAAAGAAACACAGCTTCTTGGCTGTATCGCTTTCTGAGCCATAGTCGCCTCACGTGGAACCCATCGTCCTATTTTATGCCACTTTCTAAGTTGATGGAACTTATCGAATGGTATACACACTGCAATCGAATACTTCTCCAAATGCCTAACATGTTTGGCCATTATAGGTCTCAATAACAGCTTTGAGTGCATCATTGTCTATACGGCTATACGTCCTGTACGGAGGGATTCACCGCCGTCCTTTAATTTGTTTAACAACCGTTGTACTCTCTGCTCATAATCTACGGAATTCCTGACATATGTCTCCTCCCGCTGCACTAGTCATCCTACGTTAAACCCGTACAGAACAAAGGCTTATATAACGCTATTTGGGGATCTCATATTTGAGCTGTGCTCACTGACGTTTTACTGGTGACCACTACCAGCCGGCTACAAAAGGAAACACAAACATGTTACGTTTCTATTATTTGATTCACCTCTAAACGTACTGTATTGGGAGCACGGGCAGTTCGACCACATGAAAATTCGACCGAACATTATTGGTTACCTTTATATTAAGACGACCTCAGCCTTAGATGTCTAAAGACCATAAATAAAATACAAATTACAATTCACAATAAGAAAAAGCGATATATTATACAAAAACTTGCGAGAGCAAATTTAAAATGTCCAGTAAACTTGCCACATCAAATGTAAAAGTTAACCTAAAGTTTGTAGTTACAATATGGCAAACGTGCACAAAACTTATATTCTAATATTGGCTGCAACTTTCCAAAGTGTAATTTATATACTCTCGTTTGCTTGAAGACGTGGTACTGATTTATTGTAATTTCCAGAAAATGTTTAGACTCGGAAGGGAATCGAACCAGGGCCTCCCACTTACCGATTAAAACAATGAACCACTTAGAATTTTCTATGGAAATACTATTGTTGTCATACATTAGCAATACGGAGTTGCCCTCAACATGTATACCTAGCCAAATTAATGATAGTAATAGATTTCTTTCACGGCGCAGGTGAAAGATAAACCGCAGAAAGCGACGATGATGAACGAAGCTAGACATAAGCAATTTTAAACAGAACATTATGTCATAGAGTTGTTTCTGCTGTCGATAATCGTATCGTACTTAGACCATTTTTGTTGAGGTAAACACAATAAACTTGTAACAAACTTACCATCGTATATGTACAATACACTGGAGAATTTGTGCAGAAGGTGGTATTGATTTTAAACTTTAAAATTTTTGTATTCTTGCAGACGTACCAAGATTCTTCATCAAAAGAGAATTCAATAGCAGTAAATTAATTGATATGGCCCTATCCTGATATTACATAGTTATTCTTATTTATATGTTAATTGAAGTTTCACGAGGAGGACACTAGATGTCATTACTTTTGCTAGTGTAAAATTGAAGTGAGCAACTTTTTTGTATATGGAAAATTTGTTGGTTTTGTGATGTTATCAAACGCAGATGATTTTATTTCTTTAAAAAGTTATTTGTTTCAGAAAGAAAATTAATTTTCTAAGCAAGTTATTATCTTATAAACTAATATGTATATCAGATGTATAATCACATTATGAATGTATATAGCTGATGTCGGGAACAGCATCTAGAGGTAGAGAGAGAGAGGTGTGGAGTTATTCTTCATATTTTTAATCCTCTGTTGAAATAAATATATTTTGAATTGTCGCCTTTCGTTTAGCTTGTGATAGTTAGACGTAGTGGAGAGCTTGGCTTTGGTCCTTGAATGTTGCTGAGAACCACTGACAGGATCATAGCTTGGTTTTCTATATTCAGGTGTACGTCCCACTACGTGGAGTAGCTTTGGGGCACGCCTTAGCATTAGGTATTGTTTTCCCTACATCCAGGAACCAGAACATTGACCCTGATCAAGAATTTCATTAATCTACCGCACAGCGACAACGACGGAGCTAGCTACAAGGAACAAATTATATAGAAGTAACGCTAGACCCGAAATAAGGTAGGCAACGTTACATAATCATGTGGTCTCTCTTTACGTATGAACCCTTTCAAGACAACAAATCCTACAAAACGCTTCGCTATAGGTTATATGGAAGTACCGACATTTTTCCACTTCTGGGACCGGTAAAGTTCGTTCATTGTTCCTGTTACTTTCGCCGATTCTATTACACTATTCCCTGACGTGGCACAGTATGTATACTTTCTTCAAAACTCGGATTTCAGGAAGTTCATGGTGTCTTACTAATTTTTAAATTTAAATTCCCTGTGTTTTCTAGATTTTCCATGATAATTTTTTCGAAATTTTTGAGTTCTTAGTATAGTGGAACACGTAAATACTACGCAATGACTTTTTTTTAAAAAACTCCATCACCACCAGTTCCAAGCATCTTGTACATTATTGGTATTTCACAAGTAAAATAAAAGAGAATTTCTTTACAATAGAGGATTTAAACACATTGAAAAAATCGAGTCAGCAGTGGGAATCAAACCCACAACCTCCGCCTTGGCTGGGCAGTACTCTTACAAACTGTAGACAGGTTTACCTCATAAATTTCCCTGAGTTTCCCTTATAAATCATAGATTTTCCTGAAAAATTCCCTTAATATTCCAGGTTTTCCAGGGTGCTAGACACCCTGAAGTTGTATAGTTTCACGCTGGCAGTCATTCAATTGAGTTAATAACACAACATGTTTTCAGAAAGCTGAAAAGAAAAATGTATTTAATTTCTTACCAAATAAACAATAAAAGGTCCAAGGATTTCGAGGAGCGAGCCGGCAGTACTTCCAAAACTTAATCCTGTCTGCCTCAAACAGGTTGGGTAGATCTCCATGGCATGCAGGTAACTTCCGTAGAACGTGAGAGCGTTGCTGAATTTAATAAATACTGATAGAACAATCAGGGCTACATCTAGAATACGGACTGAAACAGAACATGAATAAAAATTACTTCCTTAAATTACAATATTTCTAATTTTATTACGATAACTGAACTTCTTGTAATCCACCTATATGTATTAAAAGAATAACGTAACTAAAGTGTTGAACATTGAAATAAAACGTAATATATGATTATATACTTTATAACGTCGTTCCAAACACAATAAACAAGAATTCTAAGTTCTATGATCTTATTAGTCCCTGGATTCTCATGTTCAGCGACGTATTTCCAGTCAGTTGTATCCAGGACACATCCTAGTCGCCGAACACGCCTCTTATCTGTGTTTTGTTTAGTTGTATATTTTATAGTCACAAGAAGAAAGTGGTAGTGTAAAGAGACCGAATATCAGATCGTTTCTCAGTATGTACGTGCTGAATTCTGGAGAGAAAGCCAGTGTGAGACAGAGGAAGAACCTACAATATGTGTGGGATTGAGACTGAGACAGAGAAAAGATGGTAATAATGATAGCATTGGTATTTGAAGCGAGAGGATTGCTCTTGCCTTTTGGTTTTGGGGTGACAGAGTGAGACCGAGGAAGGAGGTACAATGATTAATAGTGGTACTGAGGTTTCGAGTGAGAGGGTTGGTCTTGTCTTTTGGGGTGAGACAGTGAGATAGAGGGAGGGTTTATGATAAGTAGTAATGGTGGTGATACCAATTGGATTGATGAGACAGGAGAAGGATTTGCTGAAAGAGAATGATTGTGGTGGTGATGACAATTTCCCAGTGAGAGAGTGAGACAGAGTAAAGATGTTGGTGGTGGTGATTGGAGTGTATGTGTGTGTGTGAGAGAGACTGAGGTAATGGTAGTGATAATAGGATTCGGAGTGAGATTGAGAGGAGGACCAGTTTTAAGTTTTGGAGCTAGAGAGTGAGACAGAGCAAGGACGTACAATGAGTGGTAATAATGGTAGAGTGAAAGAGTAAGACGGAGGATGAGTAGTGATGGATTTTGGAATGGTGATGATGATGATTTTCAAATGGGAAGATGAGTAATGGTGGTGATAGTAATTGGAATGAGTGAGTGAGACAAGGGTGGGTCTAGATTTTTGAAGTATGAGAGTGAGACAGAGGAAGGAGCTACAATGAGTAGTAATGATGGTGACAGAGGATGGTTAGTAGGGGTGGTGGTGTGATGGTCTTTAAGCGAGAGAGCGAGAGACAGTATGGACTTACAACGAGTAGTGGTGGTTGTGGGTGAGAGTGAGACAGAGGAAGAATATGCTGTAAGAGGATGAGTAGTAGTGACGATGATGATTTGTATACAACCACAGACACTGCCTCAACCAGTGTGAACGTTTAATTCAATGTATGTGAATACTCGATACCGAAAGTGGGTTTGAAGTGTGAGATTGAGATGAGGCAGAGAAACGATTTACTGGTGTAGGATGAGTAATAGAGGTGAGTGGGACAAGAAGGACTTGCTGAAGAGAATTTTAAGTGAGGGAGGCTGAGGTGATGTTTGGACTGAAAGTGGGAAGCAGAGGATTGAAATTGACTGATATGGTGTTAGAACTAGTAAATGTAGGACCAGAGGGAGACCGAAGAAAGACGTGGAGGAAGATGAGTAGTACATTGAAGGTGTGAGTGAAACTGTGGCAATGATATTCGGTGTTCGGAATGAGACCGAGGAAAGTCTTCTTGGAGGGTGTGTAGTAGTGGTGGTGGTGGTTGTGTTAATGATAGTTCTCGCGTGGGAGACTAAGGTTGAATAGTCATGGTGATAGTAATGATAGCAGCGATGCTTGGAATGAGCAATTGGAGAGTGAGGAGTGATTATAGTGTTGCTAGGAACGGAAAAAGATAGTATGGTTTTGGTTCTGCTACAGGAGAGAAGCTATAATAATGGTGGCAATTGTTTTCAAGTGAAAACGTGGGCTTGAGGAATAATTTAGGATAGTGATAGCGAACAGCGAGTGACCTCAGGTGAGAAAGTAAGATTGAGGAAGAATTTAGGATAGTGATAGCGAACAGCGAGTGAAACAGAGGAAAGGGTTGGAGTGAGAGAATGACACTTAGAACCTGCAATATTGCAATTGGACTGCGAGCGTGAAATAGCGAACGAGTTTTAGTTGGAGTGGTGTAGGGGAAGATTTTGCTGGTGGAGGAAGTGTACTAGAGGTAGTGATGGTGGTGGTGTGAGAGAGATTGAATCGGAAGGATCGGAGACATTGTCTGCAATGGAGGATGAACATCACTGAATGGAATGCCAATATCAGGTGATTCTTGAAGTGAGAGCGTGAAACAGGGGAAGATATTCAATGAGGACGAATGACACGGCAATGAAGTGAGAGATGAAAGGAAGGCTTTTTGAACGAGGGGAGGAGGATGTGTGGTATTGATGGTAGTGACAATTCTTGACGTGAGAGAGATTGCTTCACACAGAGGCTGAGTCATAACGGAGATGTTACTGTTCAAGTGAGATAATAGGCCACAACCTCTGGAGGAAGAGTGGTAATGATTATAGAGAAGGGACATATGAGTTGTTGTGGTGCATGAGAACGACCTGATGGGCTCACAAAACCTGTCCCAGCAACAAATTCTCCTCAACACCTTATTGCATCCATTCCACCCATCCAAGATTTTGAATCACACTGTCCTCAAAACTTCTTACCGTTGATATGCGTTGGATGAGAATTTTGAATTGAATCCGAACCACGTATTTCAGGTCTCGAGCCTGACGCCATTTTCCAAATTTCTTGGGAGAGCAGTTCAGACTGGCCCACTTGGAATCAGCCAACGTGAGTCAGCAGGAAACGTCAACGACTTGCTTCGTTCCCGCCACGTTAATTATCGTTGTGTAGACGTCGTGGATACGTTATGCCCAATACCTACAAACAATTATGCAATATTTACAATTCCCAGTACAAATATACTCACTACCTACAAACAATAATTATGCAACATTTGTTTTATACAATGATATACAATAATGTATACTAATTATAAGATATAATAATTAATACAGTTCACTAAACAAATATACCAACTATATACAAACAATTATGCAAAATTTCATTTATTAATACACTAGGTAAAATATAGTTCAATTAAGCCTTTCTATTTACAAATACAAGATTGTTCGAAGTTCACTAACAAATTTAGGAATTATTTAGATATTCTTCAGTAGAACAGAAACAGTGTTCCAGTAAGTACTCGTGAAATTGCATCTTGAATTTAGAAATTGAGTCTACTTTTTTAAATTTCGCTGGAAGTTTGTTATATAAGAGAACACCTGTATATTTAGGACCTTTCTCGCAAAGAGATGTGTTGTGGGGTATTATAGAGAAATCGTGTTTGTTTCTGCTATGTGTTAATCGCAGTAGCGAGTAAGAATTCCAGCTGTTTTTCTTTACATACAATAGAAGGTGAAGCATATATAGGAAAGGTAACGGTAGTATATTGAGTGTTTTGAATAGTGGTTTACAATATTCATTATCTTTTGATTTCGTAGTTGTTCTTATAACTTTTGAAGTTTGAATTTAATTTTGCTTTTATGGATGTTGCGCCAAAATATAATTGCATGGATTAGTAATGACTGAAATAAATTAAAGTATATAACTCTAAGTGAAGAGATGTTTAAAACATTCGAAAGGATTTTGATAGCATAGCAAACCTGACTTAATTTCTGAGCCAGCGTCACTATATGTTCATCCCATGTAAGGGTATCTGCTATCCATAATCCTAAAAAAATGATTTTTTTTTCGTATATTCTATTGATGTGTTATTAAATTTTATGATTATTTCATTTAAATGTTTATTTTGTGTCTGGTGTAAGGTTACACAGATACTTTTTTACCCATATTCAATTTGAGTTTGTTTTGTGAGAACCAGCGTGATAGATCAGTGGTTGTCTGGGTGGGTTGCCTTTCAATAATTTGTTTGTATTAGTCAGTTATTGTCAGATCTGTGTCATCGGCAACTAGCGTTGTTTTCGTTGCACATAAGCGATCTGGAAGGTAATTGAATCGGTAGTTGGAAGAAGGAAATAAACGCCAAAACGGTGGAAGTCGTTTTTAGTGCAAAAATGTCTCTTAATGAATTGCTTTACAGTATTAAAGGCTTGAAATAGATTATGTATTATATAAACAATTTCTTACTTCGGACTAGAGCTGTGGGATCCATTCAACATTTCACGAAAAAACAGTGCTTTTTTGGCCTTTATTTCCTTCTTCCAACTACCGATTCAGTTGACGGGAACTAAAAACAACATTGGACCTAAAACTGATCCTTGAGGTACACCACAGGGAATTGTTTGCAGGCTTTATATATAATTTGTTGCTGGGACAGGTTTTGAGAGCCCAACAGGTCGTTCTCATGCACCACAATAACTCATAGGTCCCTTCTCTATAATCATTCCCACTCTTCTTCCAGAGGTTGTGTCCCATTATCTCACTTGAACAGTAGCATCTCCGTCACTACCATCATTACCACACATCCTCCTCCCCTCCTTCAACAGGCTCTTCTTTTCATCTCTCGCTCCGTTCCCATGTCGTTCGTTCTCATTGAAGACTTTCCTCAGTTTCACGTTCTCTCTCCAAGAATCACCTCATATTGGTATCCCATTCATCGAGGTTCGTTCTCCATTGGATACGATGCCTCCGATCCTTCCGATTCAATCTCTCTCACACCTATGGGAGAACGTAATCTAAAATAGTATGCTACGAGATAGAAAGTATGAGATGAGTAGGTTTTAGTAAAAAGCGGTCACGTTTTGATATTTAGCCTATGGATATGGTTTACAATTATCTCAGAACCGGCATTTTCTACCACTACTATCTTCTAATAGAGGATTTGCGATTTCGCCAGGTATGTTTTAATAGAGGATATGAGATTTCGCCAAGAGCATGAGGCCATACGTCACATCTTAGTCTCGCCCAGTTAGCCCGCTTACTCCAATTAAAAACATTGTTTGCTGCTACCAAAGATGGCAGCAAATGCTGTAATTGTCCCCAACGAATTAGGTGTGTCGCCTTGGTCGATGCTCAGTTGCTTTTGGCTTCACTCTTTCGCTGGGCACGTGATAGCTATAAGCAGATCCTCCATTAGAACATCCTTGGATTTCGTCAAGAGCTTGAAACCTGACGTCACAGCTTAGTCCCGCCAAGTATGCCTACTTTGTTTTGAGCTGAGAAAGATAGCAACAGAACTTGCTCGCCGCTGCAAATTAACAAGGAAGTACGTCATTAGTTGAGGAAAGGGAATGGGTTCGCTTGGTGTGCAAAGGGGGCACAGTGCGTCCGATTGGAGCTGGGCGGCGTGACCCGAGGGAGGAACGCAGCCCCCGGTTAAGCGGTGGGCATACGCGAAAGTGTCGTTAACAATTTTTCCCAATCCCTGTGCTGTCAATTTGGAAGCTCGAGAGAGAGTCGTGATGGCAACAAGCTCTGTTGTTGCGTGCTAACAGATCAGGTGCGTCTCCTTGGTCGATGCTCAATTGTTTTCTGTCTTCACTCCTTTTCTGGGGATGAGATAGCAAAAGCAAATCCTCTATTGCAGCGTTCCGCAAACTATGGTCTTCGAGGCCTATCTTTGGACAGGTGCAGGGTGGTCCCTTGAACCTATCAACTAATAAAACTGGTCTACACTCGAAAATAGTTTGAGGAAAACTGCTTTATTAGAATATGTTTGCTTACCATCCAAAACTAGTTTGCCGTCTATGTCAAAAATTTGTGTCAGTATTGAAGGGAAGACTAGGTAGAAGCTGGCTTGAAGGTAGGTTTTCATTTAAAAAAAAAATGACCGTCTGTGATATAATTTTGACGTTATGACTAAAAAAAGTGAAATCTTTTGCTTTTACCTTTCAATTTCTACCACAGTTTATGTCCAACCAAAAGAAGGTAAAAATTGGCACCTACCTGAAGTTATGGGTAATAAACACGCCGAAAAAATTGGAACTAAGCCGAAGAAGATAGATCGTGGCCATCTGCGTCCAAAGCGGTCGGTCACCCACATCCCCATCACATAGGCCGGAAATTCCACAGCCAATATCAGGGCATTATTGAGGAAAGGATTACCACCTAAGTTGTCGAAGTTCCAAATCACTACCCAGTAGGTTAAACTATCTACGACCCTATTGAATGAGAAGATTTAGTGTTATTAAGAATGTCGGCCGGACTCTGATGATATAAGAATTAACAGAAAAACACAAAAATAATCCTAAAGCGAACTCACTCGACACACACAGGCAGTCCATAAATTATTCATTGGAAAACTATTATCTATGTGGAAAAAAGTTGTGTTCAAGTGTTGTAGAGTTTGATAGCAACATCAACATCTATTTTTTCCTGTGTAAAGCTCTTGTTCACATGTGATTACACTTCTGCTCCGGTAGTGAAGGAAGTGCAGAACGGTGCCTACGAATGTGACATCGTTGTACAGTCACACCAACAGGTAGACAACCGAATAGTGGTATCCTATATTCTACGATAGAGTTATCAACAATAATTTTAGCGTCGAATCTCTCGTTAGCAGAAGGAAATATAATAAACCGAACTTTGGCTACCACGTGTAGTATAGGTATCAAGGTTGTCAGTCCAGTACGTTTTGAAGAGTCCTGTTAAGCAGTGTTGAGACTCTTTGAGGTGGGGGAGTTTGTTTTCCTCTAATAATTATTGAACCGTTTGGTAACCTCCTTCTTCCATAATAATTTTATATCTTCTGTTATTCTATTTAGTGCATGTTATGTGCTTTTTACTACATGAATTATATCGCAGCTACTTGGGATTCTGTCCCTACATTTCCTGATTCATTGCTACATTTATTGTAATTTATGTAGTTACAAATAAGCCAAAAACTATGAAAGAAACAAATTTTATTATCCATCTAAAGTAATAATTTACGGATATTCATCTTAAGATGCCTTCGTATTCACACTTCCTATTTTCAATTAAAAAAGATGCCGCATAAATCAAGAAGAATATTGACATTTTGGAAAGCTAATATTTGTTAACTATATTAAATGAATTCATTCAGATTTTGAAGATGATTCTTTTAGCAGAGATATTTGAAGGTCCGTAAATTAAGATCTTATAGCCCAAGCCTTCAAATTTCTCTTCAATAAGCGATCTCTTTGCTTGTTTGCGTTCTTATTCAGTTGTATAATTGGTAGAGCGCTCACCTCTGGTACTAGGGGTTGTCAGATCGATCCCTGCTCATGCAATGTGGGCTTTGTGGTGGACAAACACCGTGTGCGCGGGTTTTCTCGGGGTGCTCCCACTTTCTTCATTCCACCAATTCATCCCATCATCATCCAGACGGCCTGAGCCATAGTTGCCTTAAAATAAATTCAAATTTATTACAGTCATTTTTGTTTCTTCTTGAGCTATGATAATATTGAAAATATTTCATTTCTTGCAATTTTAGCATTAACAACACTGGGAACACGTTTAGTTGGTCTATTCTCTTAATAGACAACGCAACGACAATGTTTCTTAAAAGTACACAACGTAAATTACGGAGAAAGACACTTGCGAGTCCACAAATTCATGAGAAAATACAGATTTCGAAATCCCTGAACCCAATTGATAACTTGGAATGTATGAAATATAATTTGTTGTTCAAACCTTTCTGGAAAACCCCGGCGTCGGGAAGTGGCGCCCCCATCGCCCAGTCAGTTTTACTGGCTGCAATCAGCCCTGGCAGCTGCTGACATCGTTGCTGCCCATGGGAAGTCCAATAGCAGGGCCCAAGTGCTTCTGTATTGAGAATTTTTACTTCCCACTAGCGTAGGGGATTGGCGACCTCATCGCAGGCCTACGGGCCGCAACGTGATGCATCATCACATAGCCCGAGCAGCAGACCATCGCTGCTCGTATACGGCGTAGGGAATTGGCGACCCCATCGTCCAGCTGGCTTTTGCTGG
>JAGDQP010009872.1:0-11659 GCA_022664845.1 Lepisma saccharinum
GTGATTGTCGAAACAGGTTGGGGGAGGTGCTGATTGAGTTCCTCCGTCACTTGCGCCGCAGTGGCACGACGGTTGCGCGTGACAATGCGCTTTAATACCCGGCGTGCCCTGTCACTGCTTTTCTTCCGCCCACTGTTCCGCTTCCCCGATGTGGTTTTCCCGTGTGTTGTGTAGGCCGTCATCACCTTCGACACTGTCCCTGGCGACACACCTAACACACTAGCCACTGCCGTCACACTCATTCCATATAACCGACAATTTGCCCTCTTTGAAACTCTGAGAGGTCTCCCATTTTACACTACCTCCGTCTGCTGCAGCCACTGCACACTCCTGTTCCACGACGCCTGACGTAGTATGGAGACCGACCTAACACACCACCACCAGCAGTCCGGCGCTGCGGTCGCCACGACACCACTGCCAACCCATACATCTGACGTGTTGGCAACTACAGGTGTTTCCATTATTCTGATAAGCATCTGTATATATTACATCCGGGAAATCAGCATTTGCTAGAGAGAGACTTGCTTGACCGTGGTTGCTCTTGCATTGTTAAGAATAAAATTGAACTAATGACTGTTAAGTAAGATGTATATTATCTTATGTTTTAGATTTTATTAAAAATAAAAATTAACAACAGGTTTTTGGAATGGAAAAACCGAAAATAATTTAAGAAAAAAATATGTGAATTTTGGAGGTGGTAGGCAGTGAAGTGAAAAACTATTTATCGTACAGTTAGTAATGAAATGTTCTAATTAGCTTCTGAATCCCTGATCTGTAATATAGTAGATTCAATCCACTTTTCATCTTCAGCATGCATTAGACTTCATTGAAACATGTAGTAGTCCAAGGGGCGTACTAAACATTACAGAATTTGACATTTTGGATATGATTTACAAGAATAAAACCTAATCTCAATAACTTTATTAACTTTTCTTTTGCAATAGAAAGGTGAACATAGTGGCCAATACCAGTTGATGGGATTTTTGTTGTTGTTATGACGACTAGCTGTTTTTCCAAGAAATTTGCCAAGCAGTATAAATGATTTTCTTAATATTACCTAGTATGATACGCCTAAATATTAATCACTACTTTAGACATAAACGGTCATTTCTAGAATATGTATAAAGATTGGTACAAAACTAATGATGGGATCGGTCTTAATTCGGGAAAATAAAATTTAAATTGTCCGCTCACTGAAGAACCTCCTACATTCTGACAAGTAACACTATTAAATTGGACTTCACTTGTCCAATTATAGGATAACATATCACTTATTTCAGTTGTCAGCTAGTTCATAATTCGTAACAAGTCATCAAATTGAGTGGAAAAACCTCGCTTGTTGTAGTTGATTTTAAATCCCAACAAATTTTAGTCAGGTTACTGCAGTAGTTGAAGCTTGAACGATTGCAGGAACCTAATCATAACGCTTTGATACAGTAAATGCGCAAAAGTGAGAAAGGTTCATAGCGGGGACGGAATAAAGTTGTGTTAAAAGTTGTAATTAACGAAAAACCTACATCGAGGTATGCTGAAGGGAGAAAACAATGTAATAATATTCAGATCTTTATGTAATCATATTCCGGTATTGTGCTCAATATTGTGCCTTCATCAATAGACAGATAAAGAACCAAATGAAATAAACTACATAAATGAAATGTACATATTTTATGAAATTCTTCAGTGTTGGAAAGGAAGAAGGATCATGCAGTGTAAAGTAATGATAGGCAGTTCAATGTAGATGGCACCACTATCTTCGTATATGTCTCATGTATTTTTATCGTTGGACGAAATTTCATTGCTGCTGCTACGAATTCAAGCCAAGAGAGTTCTGACTTTCAGGGGAGAAAGTTCATAACCATTTCAAGAGTTCTATCCGTGCCGATTTTTTATTTTCTTTCTTGTTCATTGTTGAAAGAGCTTCCTTGCTATAAGTTTCGATATCCATAACAACAATGAACAAGAACAGCATTGATGGGATATGTGTAATATTTGAGATCAGTCATGGAAACTGCAACAGACCTTTGATAAACAATCTGAACATACCCTAAAGTTATCAGCCCACAAGGTAATTTTGCCCCTTACAAGTATGACATTGACACAGATTTTGTGCAATTTTCAAGGTCTACTTTTTTAATATCGAGCTTCAGAGTTAATTTGCTAATCTTCATGTTGAATTTATCTTAGACCAAGGCATGGTTGCTTCTGTGAGCTTGTGTTTGATAACACAGTAATTTAACAAAAGCCTTTTCTATAATGTTCATTTAACTTACATTTATGGGCCAAATAGGAAGCATGTCAGAGGAATGGTCTCTCTCTCGGAGCACTTTTGCGGAAGTAGGAAGGAGAAAGAGAGCGGCCTAGGTCTTTGTCTAAGTACCATACCGGCATTCGTCTGGTGAAACGGAGGGAAAGTTCATTCTTTCGTTATAGCTTGAAACATGACATAACATTTGTAAGCATAATTGTAGTAAATTATGGCGTATCGGAATTAGAGCAAAATTAATTAACTTTAATATAATATGTTCTTAACTATACGTTCTATAATGTAATATTTATAATATTTGTAGTTGTTGGAAGATCTTTTGGAACAACAAACAAAACTTGAAACTGAGATATCACGGATTCAGCAGGAAAGGGAAAAAGAACGACAAACTTTGGTTCAGCATCTTCAACAAGGTAAAGATAATTGCTGTTGTGCTTTCATCAAATTCTCTCTCTTTTTTTTTCTTTCACTGTAGTGTTAATGACGTGACTGTGATTTGTTATGGCTTGGATTTAGTGTTTATTATGAAGGTAATAATTTAATATTAAAATAATATATGCAGTTTTAAACTAATTACAAGGACCGCGGTGGACCGCAGTTTTAAACTAATTACAAGGTCAGTAGATGTTATAATTCTTTAACTGTACTACTGCTTGTAGTTCCGGAGTATTGGCGCCTTCAATTTGACACTTTTCTAATTGTGAGGCTCTTTTGGTTTACCAAATTGAGTGTAATTGGGCCCTTAATGACTTAAAAGGATGAATCAAATATCATTGCAGAGGGCTCTCCAACGATATGCGCATTTTACTATTTTTTTGCGCAAAATGAAAATTTTGCTATTTAACGTTGACCTTTGACCTTGAATAGCAAAAAAAACACGTAACTTTCGATTCTCTGAAGTTTTCATAAAAATAATGCTACATTAATAATAAACAAGTTTTCCAAAAGTCACCCTGGAACAATAATGGGATCAATATTAAGCAATTATAGAAGCAATCATGTGTATTAAACATATTAAGCTATTATCCAAAGGAAAGGAAGTTGCAAAATAAGAGCTAAACTTCAGAAGACATCCCAAACCGGAGAAATGACCAGTTAACCTAAAAACACCGAAGAATGCATAATAAAAAAATGCTTGTTTTACGTGAAATTACTTTAATTATAATCTGAATCGTTCACCAGCTCTCAGAGAAGTGACAACTTTTCATAAAGTTTTTAGCCCTAGTAATGACAATCGGCCGTCATTAACTTTGGACGCCCAATGAATTGTAACTACTAGGTGAGGTACAGAAGTGTTCATTAAGAACAAATATAAACAGATCGGTACGCAACTTATAAGGTAAAAATTATAGATCTGTTCCTAAAGGAATTTTTTGGAGTTTCTTGTAGCGCACACTTTTTTTTCCCTTTGTAGGCACAATTCTTGTTTGGCTTAATTTTTTACCCTTTGAACTGAGGACTGGCTTCGCTCTTTCCATTTTCCCAGAGGAGACATCTTTCGTATCCTGTAATGTGGCGATAGATGAATGAGAGTTGGATATTCCTGTACGAAAGAAACACAGGTAGCGTTACACGGCTGGAAGTTTGTTACATTCCAAAATTATCTTTCCGTATTTCGACTAGCATGAAGATAGCGGTAGAGCAATATTGAATAGTATTTGTTTTATGTTTAGCTTCTTTGGGTTCAATAGTCAACGTAACATACTTCGCTGTAGGACAAATATAAAATATTTCTTTATATTTTCCTACAGACTCAAAACTAGATTTAATAACTTCCATGAAATAACTTCTACTTAGGAAATCTCGAAGTTTCGATAAAGCATCAACCATTTATTCATTTATATATTTAAAACTTACTTAATGCACAAATCCCTTTTCGAATAAAACATTTGAAGTTTGATTTCATAAATTTGGATCCTTTAGATACAATAGAAGATAAATCTTTTAAATTCTATATATTTTCTGTTTCACAGATTTTACATTTTACCCTTTTTCCTTGATTTCATTTTTCGTTCTTCCTTTTCAGATATTATTTGTTTGGCTCCAACCATAAGTTGATGGCCAATATTGTTCTCAGCACAATTTATTCCAATTATGTTATTTACTTTAATGATTGTTATGAGCACATCACATTTAGAAAACAAAACAACTTCATAGATTAATAAGGTTTCGAATTCACTTGCACAAAGTTAAATATAACAAGTTATTTACCCTACATAATCCCCCGGTTGTAGAAAGAAAATTATTTAGCTGCAAGGTGAATAATTTTCCTAAAGACACATCAAATATAACATAGTTATACAAACTCGCCTGATATTAACACTTTTATAATCTTACTGGCTACTACATTGGTTTTTGGATTATATGGTGCTATCAGTTCAGTTCAAACCTGAGAGATAAATATTGTCATCAACACATTTCATTGCATCATCCTTCTTAGTAACCCTAATCATTCGGTTAGAGTCATGGCTGTTCGAATCTTGAAGCTGTTTTTCCATTTTTTTCATTCGTATTTTCTTTCTTGCTTTTCGTGAATTTGGCTTCTTTTTTACTGCTTGTTGTTTTAGTTGTTGTTCTTTGTTTAGTTAAGTTAACCATAATTCCCAATATTGCATAGATTTAGGTTGTGTACTAACATCTTCCAATTTTCTTGCATCATAACTTTGTTGATCTTCGTGCGATGTTACCAATTTCGAAGTCTGTTGATCACTTGTCACGTCGCTAACATTACCTTGTACCGCTTCATTTACTTTTACTTCCATATCCTCATTATCATGTTTTCCAGATAATTGACACAAAACAACCTTATTGTCCTTTCTTAATTCAATAGTTCTCCTTTTGTTATCCATGACTAGTATATCAAAGTAATTGATGAAATCTTGTCCAAGGGTTAAATCATATGGACATTTATTTATAACAAATGCTTTAATGGATACCCTATAACAATTTTCGATATTAATAATAATGTTCAATTTACCTTTAATAATTCTGATTTCCGATTTATCAACAGTTTTAATTGACAACCATTCAATCTCCGTACTGTTCAGTTGTGCAGATGAGTACTTGATTTTCAATTTCTTGAAGAAATCATGACTCATAATTGAACATGTTGCTCCTGTATCCAATAATGCTGGTGCTTTTATATCAGCAATACTAATTGTCGTGGTTTTCGTGAGGTTATTATGCTCTTCCTCTACTAAAGCTTGAAATGCAGTGCATATTCTATGCTGTTCTTCAGTTTGGCTTCTTTCTGCAAGTCTTTCGACACGTTCATGATTAATACTGCTCTCCTTCCTCATTTTCATATCATCATTAGAAGTAGTATCATAGTTTCGTGCCTGTCTATTAACTTCACCACCAGTAGATAACATTTCTTGTGGAAAGTTTTCTTCTAACGAATAAACTCGATGAGCACCCTGTTGTTTAGTATTATCTAACACATTTCTTTGTGTATTGCTATTACCTGAGTGTTCTTAGTTTCATACCTATTTTCATAGATACCATCATTTCTGTTCCATTTGGATCTATTTTGTCCATTATTCTCATATCGACTGTTATTTGGCTTTCCTTGATTACGATAATTATTATTCGAAAAGTTCCTATTTTGGTCACCATATCTTTGTTTATTACCACCATATGAATCCTCATCTTTTCTGGATGTCATAAATTGATCATATTTTTCTACACTTCGTATTAATTCTTCCAATGTTTTGCAATTGGTGAATAATCTCGTTGTAATCTGCATGGTAACATATTAACAATTATTTTATATAATTTCGCAGATGAGATGTTTTCATCAATCGTAGTGAATTTGGTGACTAGTTCTTGGACTTTATCAGAATAATTTTCTACTTACTGCCAATCAATTCGTATGATTTTGAGCTCCTTCTTTTTGACTTTAATTTTTTCCTCACTGCCGTAAATATCTAGAAATATCCAGCAAAAATCAGCGTAAGTCTTTATCTTACTGCGGTGTAACCAAAATACACACTGAGCTGGGTCAACCATTGATCTGTTTACAGCGGACATCAGCTCAGTTTTATTTAGGCCCATGCGCTACAAATATGTAGTTAGCCTTTCTAAATATAAGGTCGGACTTTCTTTGCTGATATCACCACACCATTGTGGCAAGTTGTCATATTCTCTTGGCGAAGGATTTCTATTATTGGTTCTACTAAATCTCTTTACAAGACTATTGATAAATTTTCTTTTGTTAAAACTGTGTACTTGATCTAGACTCAGTACATGTGGATTATCATCATCCTCGTTAGTACTATGATATTATTTTCTATAAGCTTGTTTATCAACAGCAGAATTACTTTCCTTAAATGTCCTACGATTACGTGAAATTTCCTTTCTAGACAATGGGCTACTATGTGCAATTTGTCTTTTCCACTCTTCAAGGTCATTTTCTAGCTTAAGAAGCTTTGATTTTAACAAAGCAATTTCTCTATCCTGTTCCTCTTTCCTCTTGTCTAAATCAGCAATCTAACAAAATATTGTACTGTTCATCAATTCGCAAACGATTTGTTTGACATAATTCCTAAATTTCTTTAATTAGCGTAGACATATCAGACAATTTGCTTTTAATCCAGTTTTCTTTTTCAGCAAACAACATTCTTTGCGACTCCATAAATTCCTCTTGGTTGGAATCAGAGATAGCTAGAAACTCAGTTCTCTGATCATCCATTCGTCTTTGCATGTTGCCTTGACCTTGAGTCAACTTATGTAACTCTTGTCACATTTCGTTACATACATTAAGAACGGTTTGCTCGTCATTTTCAGAAATATTCTCATCTTCAATTACACCTACAAGTGTACTCCCTTCATCAACTTCTTTTAAAGTTGTTTTTCCCAATATACCTCTACGACGACTTCTCTTTCGTGACTCACGAGTATCAATTCGTACAGAACCTATAGGGCTTATATTATCATGCACTGATTAACTTTTATTAGAGTTCATTCTCTAGCTAGTACTACAATAAGAATATGTATTCTTTAGAACGAGATATTCTAGAATACTGTCCCCACGCTGGGCGCCACTTAAATATGTTACGTTCTTAAATATCTTGCCTTATTTCGACTAGCATGAAGAATGCAGTAGAGCAATATTAAATAGTATTTGTTTTATGTTTAGCTTTTTTGGGTTCTATAGTCATCGTAACATACTTCGCTGTAGGACAAATATAAAATGTTACTTTATATTTTTCTACAGACTCAAAACTAGATTTAATAACTTTCATGAAATAACTTCTACGAAGTTTCGATAAAGCATCAACCATTTATTCATTTCTATATATATATAAAACTTACTTAATGCACAAATTCCTTTTCAAATAAAACATTTGTAGTTTGATTTCATAAATTTGCATCCTTTAGATACAATAGAAGATAGATCTTTTAAATCCTATATATTTTCTGTTTTACAAATTTTAGATTTTACCCTTTTTCCTTGATTTCATTTTTCGTTCTTCCTTTTCAGATATTATTTGTTTAGCTCCAATCATAAGTTGATGGCCAATATTGTTTTCAGCACAATTCATTCCAATTGTGTTATTTACTTTAATGATTGTTATGAGCACATCACATTTATAAACAAAACAACTTCATAGATTAATGGTGTGTTCAAGTTCACTTGCACAAAGTTAAATATAACAAGTTATTTACCCTACAAGTTGCATTTACAGTTTCCGAACTCTTACAATGCGTGAAAGTTGTTTAGCACAATCTTTTTGGAACATCTCAGAGAAAATGGAAAGTGTCTGTATGAGTGGTGATTTACATTTCTTACGAATACAAGTTTTGATACTTCTTGATTAATGATCTGTCTTCACGGAAGTGTCAATCAACAGGAAGACTTGAAATGGGCATTTCATTTGCAAGCTGTCTTGTGTCCACTGGAGTTTTGTCCAAACATACCATTCCGTTAATGTTTTTGTTTTGAATTGGGGGCTGAGATGGTTCCCTAAAATTTGCAGGTTCGAGTTGACGTAATTTATTTCTGTCCAGTGTGACAGGTTTTTGGTATTTGCGATATAGATGTTGGTTGAAAGTCTCACAACCTCGTCAAGGTCTCTAGTGTTTTTATGTTGGTAGAGGGACGCAAGATCGTTTGTACTGTACGATCTTACACCGGAGAACCAACTCACACAGCATTTGGTCGATTGTGTGTACGCGTCTCCCTCTCCCTCCCCCCTCTCTTTCTCTCACTCACGCACGAGAATAGATATGTATTCTTGTATGTTGATTGGTGACTAGAGCATAGGAAAGAGATCTTTTGCCAGTATATCTGCACCAGAATTCCTTTTTACGTTTCTCCTTTATCCATATTCTAATGAAACCGTGAGTGGAAATATTTTCAGAATATTGAAAAATGTAGTCAGATTCAGTGATAATAATAGAATATTGTTAATATCGTTGCATGGTTAGTGCATTGATACTTTGTTAATATCGTTGCATGGTTAGTGCATTGATACTTGACGATTGTTAGCTTTGCTAATTGTCCAGTACAACAGTGTAATTCGCTTGAACTGAAAATTCGTGATTATAGTGTCAGTATGTTAAATGTCGAAAATAAGAGACGTCGTTTATACGAGCTAAGTCTGTGTCATCTTTGTTTAGACACTGGTCGGAAGAATATGCTGTGGTCTGAACTAGTTGTGACCAACTTCTTTCCATACGAGGGCCAATATATGACGAGTGGTAGCGTCACGGGCCATCATCAAAAATAATGAATATAACTAGTATATCAATCAGAAAGTTGCGGTTGAAACCAATAGTTAAAATGATAACACATAGAATTTATAATGTTATCTTGCCGCGGACCGCACAAAATAACGTGAGCCAGCTGGTGGCCATGCCTGATATAAACCATGCCATACGACAGCTTAAATAACGGCAATGAAAGGTGCTAGAACTCACTAACATTTGCGCGATCATATAAAGCAGATGTAGTTAGCCCGCGTTTGCCGGTAGATGGCAGAAAACCTACCAATAAGTGCTAACGCTAAAGTTAGCCCCGCACTTTGGGGTGAGACTGCACAGCTTTCCGTATTGGGTATATGGGGAGAGCAAACTCTTCAGCAGTTTCTATGTGAACGTATACTTAGGAACTTGTAGATTTCGGTAAATAAAACTCTTGAAATTTTATTATAAAAAAAAATCTCAATGTTTAGATATTATTTCGTTATGAAAAGTACAATTTCGTCAAATAGTGATAATTTTATTATTTTCCATGACGGTGAGCCGCCTCGGGGAAGGTGGTGTAAAGGTCCGCCAGTTTGACATTCGTGCGTTACAGTGATATATTTACACCCAGAAGGAACTCATCCGTCTTTCTGGTAATCAGAAATAGATGAGTTTGACCATTTATTTACAATGCGCGTCGTTACGGGTTCAAACCCCATGGAAGTTTATTGATCGGAGTGATTCGGAATTCACTTCCGTCCTTTGATCACATCTTGGTTAGGACGTTCATAACACTCAATCAACTGTCGAAGAGAAACACACAAAATAGTAGAAGCCAAAGTATATTTATGTTGTACATGTAAATATAAGTGCCTTTTATTCAATCCTGTTTCGTAGTTTGCAGTAAGTATGTTCTGTTGTTTTCATTGTTTTGTTCTTTTGTTTTGTAGTTGAAGCTTCAGCAGATGAAGTGATATCTCAACTTCTTGCATTGCAAGAGGAAAATCGGGACCCAATGGCTGTGCAGCAGTTACTAGAACGTGAAAGAGAAGAGGAGGAACGGTTGCTTAATATTCGCCAAGAGGAGTATCAGTCACTGCGAAAGCGAGATATTTTGCGTGAGTTTTTTTAGTCTATAGTAGTGCAGTAGATGGGACAGTAAATAGGTATTTATTTTAATTTTATTTGTTTGACTATCTTCAGGTACAACCCAGTGTCCACCATTTTGAACTGGATATATATAATAACAAATAAGAGAAAAAAAGGAATTGATCCTGACCTTGTTCAAGGCACCATTCAAGTATCTTCCTAATATGACCGTAAGAAACATGCCATGATGGTCGGCACCGGGAATCGAACCCGAGTCGCCCTCGTACAAGGAATGTATTGAAAGATGAGCGAAGAGAGGTGCTGCTAAAAGACAACAGGACCCCAAGGAATTTAATTTTCAAGGTGAAAAACAACTTTGTAAAAGAGAAAAAGAGAGAAGAAAGAAAGGCAACACAAGGAAATTGGAGGTTTTAATGCAGTGTTCAAGTCCATTCTTCAATTTCATATAATTGAGATTAAATATGGTCTACTAGCTCTAGTTCGTAGAGTGAATTACTCTCATCCGGACGAACTAAGTAAATGATGATCGTTTTGTTAAGGTCAGGTACGGCCAGGATCAATAGGTAAAAAGCACTAAGGGTCAGTTCTACAATCGACGGTTAATCTTCTGGTCAGGGCTAAGTTGAAGCCAAGTCATATTTTGGCCAATGAGAGTACGCAAAATGAGACTTGGCCTCAACTTAGCCCTGGCCAGAAGCTTAGCCGTCGAATGTAGAACTAACTGGGCTAACGGTTAGTTCATATATTTAGAGATTATATTTGAACTACTTGGCCGTCGAGGGATTTGTTTATATATGATTTTGTTTCGTATGAATCTAACATTGCAGATCGTTTTTAGGAACTAATAAATGGTACTTCACACTTCGGTTAATGAAATGTTAAACTGCTAATGTTGAAATATAACTGCCTACCGATGAGAGTGCAACATACTTCGGTAAAAACTTTTCTTTAAGGAGTTAAATTAAACCGAACCAAGCTACAAACATACTCGCGTTACTACTTTCTTTATAGTAAATTCTTATGGTACCTCATATTGGACTAAAAAGTACCAGCGCAGAAGGTGCTGTACTTCTGGCTATTTCCGGAACATACGCGAAATTTCTGCCACCTTGTAGAACATTCGAGATCTTTGCTATTATGACAATCGAGCAGGTGAAATATTCAAGAAAATTCCATGAGTTTGCAGAAACTGGTTTACGACGAATAAGCTGTTAGTCAAGTGTGTGTACTTGTACAGTCCTGATCGTTGTTAACTAGAAGTGATGAGCAGACGTGACAGTGAGCCATTACCGACAGACCATCTATTCTAAAGATTAATAAGATTGCAATACTGTGTAACTGCTACTTTTAACTCAAGAGGGCAGCTTCTTTTTGATGCAGTAGTACATCCGCCCTCCCACCCCGATGTTGTATAATAGTTTCACGTCGTTAACTGACTTGAACTACAGAAGTGAAATCTGTAGGCTTACGTTCAATCCTGCATTGCGACTCGATATGTCTGTCGTAAATTTTCTCAGTACGTTACGAAGTATGTAACAGTCAGCCCAAGGGCCACTCTTTGGTTACTATAAGGACGTACCACCTAATGGAAGAACTTTA
>JAGDQP010009872.1:11759-38605 GCA_022664845.1 Lepisma saccharinum
GTCAAAAAAAAAATTTCTACCCTTGAAGTGTTGTATTAATCGACTTGGGATTAGATCGTGCTAGATTTGGGAATGGAAAACGTTTGTAATTTGATATGTAAAATATAGTTAAAAATTAAAATTATTTTGTTGATAATGACTGTTTTTGTACTATTCCATTCCAACGATTTGTAATGCGAATATAAAACCAAAATAGATTAACAACAAGCTGAGTTCATAAACAAAACGGATGCGTTATTAACCAATGTTAAAATATTGTTATATTTAATTTCACCACACACTATTCAGAAATTATGCCACTTTCAGTTTTGACTAGTAGTTATGTACGTATATATCCTGTGAAACAAGAGGTTAACTGAAAACAGAATTCATTAATATTTTTATAAGAAACATTGATGTTTACTTAAAAGCTATATTATTCCAGGGCTGATATTAGCATAGTTCGAAATATTTTACTGTGTACCCCATGTACGATCCACCAGCCAGCCCCTCCCGAAAAAAAGATCCTGCGTACGCCACTGTTGAGTGCATGTAAAAGTATACGTTTGGGAATTAATGTAGATAGTACGTATTTACCAAGAAACCAATGTACAATGGTTCAGAGCTTCAGAATGTTAATTCTCTGTTTCTGTCATAGTTCGTAGAATGTAAAAATCATCTGAACCGTGACTTTTGGCAGAGTTCTTTAATCAGCTACAGAGGAGGCAAGATAGAATGGTGGGTAAGAGTCATTTTAATGGCTTCTAGTGTTGGTTTGTGGACCCCCAGTCCCTCATTCTACCTTGGATTCAACCCTATTCGGATCTAACGTTAATAGTAGGTTTCATCGTTAGAAGCTGAAAGGAGGTGAGAATTAAAATTTAATTAAAAGAAATAAAGGGTAGAAACAGAACTTGATACTACCAAAAAACGACTAAAACTTATTTAGAAGCATTGGTTGAAATAGAGTTCTCGTCAGTGAGTATCAGGTGGCCAGGAGAGGGTGGCTTACAATATGATCAATTCGCAACCATATTTCTTCGAGAACTGAATTCTTGATGTGATTCAAGTGCTTTCTTCTGGTTTTCTGTATATGTTTAAACGTCAGCACAGTCAAGGTGAGAGGAAAGAAAGAGTGCATGTTGCACGTTTGCAAGAAAAGTCTCAAAAAGCATAATTTTACAGGAGGAGAAAAAGAAGTGACGTTTACTTAAGGAGCTATTTACAAAATTCATCCAACACTGATGCTACCTACCAGCCACCGATGTAGATAACTTCTGGCATTTTTTTTTTTCAAAGAAGGAGAATGGTTCTCTAATGCTTGAGAAAAAAAAATTGAAAACGAAAATTGAAAAATTTTGAGTTGTAACACTTCTTGCACACGTGCGATATGTAGACTGTGCGTGCAGATTTGTTTCAAACAACAAAATATATATTTAAAAAGTGTTATCTTTCGCTGTTTTGCAGCTTGTGTATGTAAAATTCGTTTTAATACAAACAGGTATAATATAGATTTACCTGTTATCACTTCAGTTCTCTCCGTAAATATATAAATAGTCCAGAGTCTATCTAAATTCATTCTAAGTTAAAATTGACATTTTATCACCATGTGTTAAATCGCACGAGAAGCTATCCGACTGTGATAAGACGGAAGGGAAAAGTCCATAATTAAATAAGATGTTACATTTTGGATCGCATGTAGTTTACTGGAGTTCACAATTTTACTTTTTGTGACTACGATTTTTTTTTTTTCCTGGACTCTTCATATGCGTACAGAGCAATTAAAGTTGTTGACACACACAAGATGTTCCACTTCCAAAGGCCGACTGCTTATATATCAGCATTGAGGAAGAAGAACAGGTTCAAACCTACCCACGCTAACTTCCTAACAGGATTTTCGCCATTTTTCAAAGTCCAATCACGTGATTTCGTAATGGTGCATGAAAATTAAAGGCTCTGATCACCACATTCCTTGTTCCTTTCCCCAGAAATTATCTCTCAGACTTACGATAAACATATACTGCTGATTTCAGTATAGCCCATAAATGTAAGTTAAATAAATAAATGAAGGCACTCCACTAACCCAGGGCCGCGGTAGCTCAATTGGTTCACCTCTGGTGCTAGGTGTCGTCGGATCGATCCTTGCTCATGCCATGTGGGCTTTGTGGTGGACGAAACACCGTGTGCGTGTGTTTTCTCGGGATTCCCCCTTTTCCTCATTCCACCAATTCATCCCATCATCATCCATCCGGCCTGAGCCAAATTTGCCTAAAGGCCTTAAAATTAAATTCAAATTCAACTCCACTAACCTGATAGTTTGTGTCTGATAGTTTGCGTAAGTACTTCTTATGTTTATACGCCACCTTCTTTCCTGTGACCATTGACTTCATCCTCTACCCCTTCTCACAGAACACACCGTAGCTTACAGTTGCGTGAAGGTAAATAATTCACTAGAGATCACCGGGCGGCGCTATAATTTTAAAACATCACAAAACTCTCAAGAAAACAACAGAAATGTCTTAATTCCTGTAGGCAATCATATTATGGCTCATTCAAGTAATGTGACCTTAGGAATGTGCGAGTAAACACTTCGAATTTCAGTTCATGTTAGACAGTTTAGATTAGGTAAATTAAACAATAGAAGTATGTTTGCAAGTTCCCTTTATCATTGGCTACAGATGTGGCAAATGTGTGTAAAGTATTTGTTACACATACGCTAACATAACTTATAGTTGGAATTGCATGATCAGATGGTTTACTTTCAGACGAAATGATTCAATATTTCAAGCTTCTTGGGTGAGTACACATAGTAGGGAAACTATGAGTAAAAGTTACTGGATAATTTAAGTGAGTTGCCCAGTGTTAAACGTCATCACATCCTGATTTAAAGTAATTTTCAAATATTTGGTCCTCTTTCCATCGAGGCACAGTTCTACAAGTGAATATTTCAAACATAAGAATGCAAATTGCGGCATAACAACCGAAGTCCTTAATAATTTCACAGTATTTTCATAGAGGGAAGAGGTATACTTTGCTAGCAGAAAATGCATTTTGGCGCCAGGTTGCGATTTTTTTTTTCAGCCATTCAAATTATTGTGTTCGAATTGTATTATTTAAAGATAGTGCAGACCCGGTTCTGTCTTTGTCTCTCGATATGTTTACAGCTAAGTGTTAATTTGGACTTCAGCTCTTAACCATCAATTGTGCTTCAGTTTCTATCAGTGGTTTCCTCTTCCATCGCCCAAACTGTCTGATATACAATTTCAGATTTGTCAGTTTCGCTTTTGGAGTATTTTTAAACAATTTATATCTTAAAATATAAGTACTATTGTTTTCTGTGAATATTAAGCGGATTTCTTTTAATGAATTGAAAAAAAAAAATCATAGGGTTGTCAGGATTCATTGCAAACTTGAAAAAATACTTGGATGTTTTCTTTCTTTTTAATTAAAATTAAGTATTCATGAATTACCAACGTTGTTACTTGCAAGTTTGTTGTACTAAAACGTACTTCTAAGGGAAAATATATCTTTACATTGTCATCACAGATACATAATTGTTAATTTGATTTGTGATGTTCATCTTATTCGAGCACATAGATTCTAAAGATGGTAACTCCCACTATTAATGTGGATCTGAACCGTGCTCGGGTTTGAATTTGAGGCACAATGCAGGTGCACAGACCAACATGCAATACTACTCGCTACGAAAACGTCCTTTTTCATCATTCCATCTTCCTTTGTGGTAGTTGGATTGCAGGACTTTGCCACAAGCCCCGGCTTATTCATAATTTTGCTTGTTCTAAATCAGTGATATAATGTTTATAATTAGAAATATGAATTCTCCGGGTGACCGAAATCGTTTGCTTGTTCTAAATCAGTGATATAATGTTTATAATTAGAAATATGAATTCTCCGGGTGACCGAAATCGGCGGTGGTGTAATAGAGAACCTGAACGGACTGCAAAGTTTCTTGAAGTTTGGTCTCGTATGATACGTTGACGTACAGTCACTATCATCGTTCTTCCTTGTCTCTTATCTAACGGGTTAAAATTAATTCACTTGGAATAGATCGAAAGAACCCTCAGGTAGCTAAAATATCTGGAAAAGGTTGAACATAGATAAAACTGGTCTCTTGAATTCCTTTTAATGTACATAAAAGCAGCTTGGGTATACTTTTTTTAAAAATTGTTTTTAGTTCATCTTGTCTCTCTCATACTTTAGGTGCAATGGAACAACTTTTAGAAGAAGAGGTCAGGAAAGAAGAAAAACTGAGGGAATGCGAAAAATTTCGGGCAGAAACCACGAGAACTCTTCTTAGTCAGTAAGTATTAAATAACAAGAAAGGTTTTATCATTCTCTTTATTACACTCCGTCCACTCTTATTTTAGATACTGAAGCGTTCCAAATTATATATCTGAAACTACTAGCTCAGTGTAGAATTCAACTGTATCTTCGATTTGATTTTGCGTAAATGGTATCATTACTTCGGATAAATTACTACAGTGGTTAAACCATTTGCGCTGTATGTAGCGTGAGGAATGTTTAACAGAGCTTTAAACTTAATAACTTGTTTTTATCATTATTTAGAATTTGAAGGGGAAAAGGTGATTTTTGAATCCGCCAGCTCCTGCCACTTAATGCTATCAACCTTGTAGTAAAATTGTAATGCGTTTTCTTGCTATTCTCTTATTAGGTGAATTACATAATCTCTAGCAGTAAAATATACATTTGCAGTCACCAATAGTCATGTTTATACTATCGCGTGATTTATAGATTTATTCTGGGGCCACGGTGGCTCAGTTGGTAGAGCGCTCACCTCTGGTGCTAGGGGTCGTCGGATCGATCCCTGCTCAAGCCATGTGGGCTTTGTGGTGGACAAACACCGTGTGCGTGGGTTTTCTCGGGGTACTCCCGTTTCCTCCCACTTTCTTCATTCCACCAATTCATCCCATCATCATCCATACGGCCTGAGCCATAGTTGCCTAAAGGCCTTAAAATAAATTCAAATTCAAATAGATTTATTCTGTTCTACGTTTAGTAAAATATCAGCGTTATCAGAGTTTCCACACACCAGGGAAACCCTGCAATTCGTGGATAAGTAAAGGCAATTACAAAATATTTAGGGAATCTAAAATCTTACATTCTTAAAAATAATAATAATAAATAAAAATAAAATAAAAAATAAAGATGATTTTTTTCTCAGAGGCTCTCAGACTTTTTTTTTACAGGTCTGACGACTTGGAGGATACTTGACCTGGTATTATTAGCTCTCATGTAGAATTGGATTCTAAGTTTATAATATTTAAATAAATGGAAGCTTTAAAACTTTTAGTGCAGTCAGTTCTCAGCCATTGTAGGTAAGAGATTTGCAGTTGGAAGAGTCTGGGAAAACCTAGAAATTAAGTTCTGGAAAAAAAAAAAAAAAACTTTCGTTATGAATATGTGCTTACCCAAAACTTGAGCTGAAATCCAATTTTGAATTATCTTTCTATATTTCTCTCTTCCTCCAAGATTTACCATTGACAGCAATGTTTTAAATTAAAAGACTGAAGTGGGTTCACAAAATAATGCAATCTAATATATACTTTGCATGATAGTATCTAAAGCAGGCCACCAACTGGGTCTCTATTTCAACTAAAAGTCATTTTAAAAAATCGAACTGCTTGTAGATTTTATTAAAAAAAACAACAACTCTGGAATATTTCTAATATGTGAGTCAATTTATGATTGTGAGTAGTAATCTAATGCCCTTTTAATTAATATTTGTATTATTTGTTATCGAATAATGCCTTTAACGTTTGTGTTCATTTATTCAGTGTTCAGAGGTGTAGCTCTTGGTTGTTGATACAGAGCACGGCACGGCGTTTGAACCCATTCATTAGCTATTTGAATAGCGCGCTCGCTCTCTCTCACACACACGCGCGCGCACAATTTGTTCCTATTCATAAGCTTAATTTACTGTAAAGAAATAAGTAGCTGCATTACAAAGTAACATAGATAACTGTGGTTCCTACACTTTCCTAGTCCATTGTTTATGTAGTAAGAACCAAAAAGAGAAAATCAATGTTGATAAGTTTGTTTGAAAAGATATCTAAAACTAAATGATAGAGTTTACTATTGTGACGAAAGTGTATTTTGCCTGGAAATTACTGAAAATTAATAAAGTCATGATGCGCTGAAGACTAAACGAATGCTAATTGGTACTTACCGGCGTTGATAAGTAATCTTCAAATGATGAAATTATCTCACTTCTAACGTTTCGAGAGCTAATTCTGCTCACATGATCACAGGAAATCGCCTAGATGTTTGTTGTAAGAAGTATAGAAGGAAGTGAAATAAAGATTAAGAAAAGGAACTGGTACTTGACGTGTCTTGGACTTCTGTAAAGGTGAAACAGTGGAGCCAGATACGTGATGGATGAAGGGCTTAGAATTGACATGGTAAATAACCAAAGGTGAAACACCGCGTCTACTAGTTAAATTGTTGTAACGTAAGGTATCTCGTGAATCAGTGTTGACAGATGTGAAGGAAACTAGTAGGGTTAGAAGTTTCATTAGTGTATGGTACTGTGGGGTTAACGTAACTATGACAATGGGTGGTTCTTGGGGAGGGAGGGGGGGGGGGCTTAGGGACGGGACCAGGACTGGGAGAGTATGTTTTCTAAAAAAGGTGACTACGCTTTATGTAGACATCCACGGTCTGTGTTACGAACAGGTTTAAAATAATAATAATAATGAAACAAGCCTCCTTTGCAGAACGGTCTGTGATTTTTCGCTTTCTATAGCACTTGTGTGGGTTTAATACTGTGATTCTCGTTGCGTAAATATTTAGAGTGGCCAGCAAGTGGATTTTCGGAACAGGCGTCTTTGGCATGTGCGTACAGATCTTTTGTCATTCCAGTATATGTTTAGTCGCAACTGCATATGGCTTCGTATACACCTGAATGTTGCATATTATCGGTGAAATAATTTTTAAACCATGTGAAGGACTTTTCAAGACTTTTGGGGGTGCGTCAAATTGTGATCTTGAAACTCTTTCAGGATTCGTTTCCAAATACTTTGGAAAATTGGTACACTAACGTATTTAGGGTGAGCAACGTCAACTTTCGGAGTTTTATTGAGGGTGGATTTTGCAGTTTTGCAAACTTTACAACCACCACCACCACCTCCTCCTCCTCCTCCTCCTCCTCTTCTTCTACTACTACGTCGTCTTTATTATTATTATTAAAAAAGAAGTAGTTTTGGGTGAGTTTTCACATTTTTCTTTGTTTTCATAAGGTTGACCTATTGATGAATAGCATTTTCCGTTATGTTATTCTACGACGAATATATATTTTATTCAGTTTGTAGATACTGTGGTTTCCTGAAGACGTTTTAACTTTTTAAATGGTAAATCCTTTACGTTCACAGGGAAGTAGAATCTGGAAAGCAGTTGAATGCTCTTTTGGAAGATCAAGGTCACGCTCGTTCAGAGCTAGTAAATGTGTTGCTGGAAGATGAAGAGGTACAGCGCGCAGCTGTAGGAGCCCTTTTAGAAAGAGCCGACGCTAGAAGCTGGGGACTGGTGCAGCAGGTTGCGATGGTGGAATCACAGTTGGCTCTTCTTACAGCTTTAGAAATGGAGAAAAGAAAATTGGAAATAACTGAACAAATAGTAAGGGTTACTTCCTTAATATGGTTTCAAACCCTTTAATGTATGTTGGCTCCGAATTTTCTTATATAATAGGTTTGCATAACTAATTTTAGTAATAATAATTGAAACGATTAGTAAATATACTATTTTCTTATATAATCACGGGTTAGCAAAGTGGAAGTTTTAAAAGATGAAAATTCGTTTTGTATCTTAATTCACTTGTATTTATTTACTTCTTAGAGCTATCTTCCTTCTATCCAGCAATGAAGGAATGATGACGTCAGCTAAGTTATTTAAAGGCTGGTGAGACATACTTCATCTTCAGTTCAGCTACTATTACTTTTTCCTTCACTTTATTCCAATCACAATAGGAAAGAAGTAGATATTCTTTCTTTCGCCGTTTAGTTGCGTTTTCTGTCGTAGTCTTTATTATTATTATTATTATTATTATTGCGATATGCAAGAAGAATAGTATTGAAATGATAATTTCTTGAGCATAAATATCTTGAACAAGTTGGAAAATGCACAGAAAAATTGGTCACTGGCCTAGCAGGGAATCAAATTCCGGTCTCCCGGTTGGGTGCTCTACCAATTAAGGTACCGCACGACACGATCAATCGTTGGACGCGGCAGCCATTTGAGTCTCTTCGAAGTCAACTTTTTTTTTCTGTAAAAGTGTTCTATTAAGAAACAAAAATATAAAGGAGATGATTTTTCCTTCCATACCTTTGAGGTTATGTCCAAAGCCAACGAAATGGCCTAAAAAAACGTGGGAACTGCGATTAAATAGATTTGATTCCACTGGACTTTTTCTCCCTCTCAAGTTGTAATTATCAAGGAAGAGTATTGGGATTGCGAAGCCTTGTAAATATACTGCAAGATCAAGGATATGACTACTTTTTTTCCTTTTCCTGTTAAGTGAAATAAAATGGTTTAAAGTGAAATGGAGTAGATCAAATTTTATCCAGAAAGTTTGCAATGTTGATATCGCGACTCATCACTGAAGTCGATGGCCATGTAAAGAAATACAGTTATATTACCATATCAAAGAAATACAGATTACGAAATATTTTGTACTCCATCTTCAAATGGGGCCGTGGTTGCTCAGTTGGTAGAGCGCTTACCTCTGGTGCTAGGGGTCGTCGGATCGATCCCTGCTTGTGCCATGTGGGCTTTGTTGTGGAGAAACACCGTGTGCGTGGGTTTTCTCGGGGTTCCCCCGTTTCCTCCCACTTTCTTCATTCCACCAGTTCATCCCATCATAATCCATCCGGCCTGAGCCATAGTTATCTAAAGGCCTTTAAAAAATCCATCTTCAAAGTCCTTCCACAATTTTTTGCCCAACTTTTGAAGAGCTGATCCCATTACCTTGAAATGGACGCTTCCTTACTTCTTCTTGTTCACTCCCTATAAGGTCTGTTCTTCCTCCGCAAACTCAGTAATCTGAATATTCTCTACTATAAAGATTCTCGTCGGGAGGCAACGGTTCTCCAATCAGAATCTTATGCCCCGTGGACCGACACTTGGTCTCTAATCCCTTTCAAGAATATAAAGAGCTCCAGCCAAGAGTAAATTACTGTGGTAGAGCAAAGAATAGGAAAAGGAACTTTTTAATCAATTTATTTGGATTATGATCTTTTGAGGCTTTGATTTTGGTGTGATCTGACATCGAGACATCTGTAAGATCTACATGCTAATTCTGTCTTCCTTGTGATACATGGTGAATGAAAAGATAACATAATAACATTCGTATGTATTTTGCAATTTTAAAACACAGTCCTATCTATTTGCATCGCTCTCAATCTCCGGGAACAGCATATTTTGCGCTGCCATCTCTTGATGAACATATAAATAACTTAAATACATATTTCAGGAAAGAAAAGTTCAGTAATATAAATTTCACGTTTCTAATTAATATTAATTAGACTTTCTTTGTGAAAATATCTCATTTATACATTATTTTCCTTATTAAAAATCTTCTTGCAATTCTTAGATATAATTTCCGCTCTTAACATGTTTGTTTCTGACAACTGACTTTAAGACTTCAAGACTTCAGGATTTATAGTCATTTGTAGTTTAAACTGCATTTCTGTTAGGAAATTATTTCATTTCTCTTACGTTAAGAACACAAAGAACACCAAACGAAACAATTATCATTCATGGCTGAGAGCATGGCTAAGTCCCGTTACAAGCTATGTAGGTTAAAGTCAAGGAATGAAAACTAAGAAACACACAAAATGAAAGGTGATGTAAGAGTTCCAGATAAGAGCTCACTAGTAACAGGAAAGCTATATCATTACTGTAACCGCGAAATAAAGATCCTAATAGAGCCAGGTCAATGAAAAGAAACTAACTAATGTGATCAAAGTTATTCTTCGTTGCTGAAATAAAATACATATACTGTACAGGGTGTTTAAAAATGGTGATCATAAATTGAAGGGTGAATTTTTCAGACCGAAACAAGAAGAAAGTTCTTTTTGACGAAATGTAAAAACATTCGTAGTTTCGGAGCTAGAGGCATCCAAATATAGTCAGGCATCGTGACAGATGACGTAATATCTCGACAAATAATGACGTAAGCAAATCACAATCAAAGTTGTACTCGAAGATTGTATCTAAGCGCGGTTGATGAGTGAAAACGTGCAGCATAGAGAGAATTCCCCACATAGAAGTAAGTTATTACAGTGCGCTTCGTAATTTATCAAGTAAGAATTTTGAATTTTATTTAAGACCTTTAGGCATCTAAGGCATAGGTCGTCATTATCAAGTAAGACATTGCTCAGTAGATAAACATCTCCTCTAAGCTGCATTTTTCAGTTATAAAATTTCCCATTTATGGGGTACAATTTCGTGATTTAATAAGGCGACACGTCTTATGTCATTATTTGTTGAGATTTATCAGGATGCCTTGCAACATGTGAGTGCTAGCTTCGAAGATACGCGTGTTTTTATATTTCTTCAAAGAAACGTTCTTGTTGTGCTCTGAGGAATTCACCCTTGAATTTATGACCATCATTTGCAAACACCCTGTATAATTAATTTTGATTATGACGTATTTATTTTTGAAAATGTTGATCCGTAGAGAACACCCATAATTTACATTTTGAAATTTTGATTTCCAGGAGGACATCTGTCAGAAACGTAGAATGTTGTCTGAGCTACTTATGGAACTTTTGGCTCAGCAAAGTGAGCGACGCAAGCAGTTATTAGCGCAGCTTGAAGAACTTGAACAACGAAAGGGTTGTTTAAGTGGAGATGAAGCGACTGATTTCTGGTTAGTTCAGTATCAACGACTGCTCGAGTCCCGACCTGCGTTCCTAACAGAGCTAGAAAAGTCATTGGATCCTTTATTATCCCGCTATTTAGTTTCAGCAGGAGTTCTGCACTGCCTTCCGTTTCTCACAGCGTTTGTTAACTCTCCAGATGCCTTATCTACTATCACCGATGACCAGTTAGCCGAGGTAAAATAGTTTATCTTCTTTTTCATTTAATTCTTAATTTATGTTTATAAGTGTATGTTCCCTGAGTCAAGGTTGATTGATTTAAATAGGATACTTTAAAAAATCCATGATTTAAATAAAGAGGCGTATGCGCGAAAAAGTGTGTGTGCTATCTTTTAACATGGCGTGTTCGCGCATATGCCTCAAATAATTAATTTATTTATTTTCAAAATAGAAATAAGGCCAGTATTTCTAAACATTCTGTTAACCGAATCATATGTAAGCTTGAAATTCACCTTATGTGATGATAGACTCTTAGTGATATAAACCCAAACCAAAGTAATGAATCAAGATTTTTTTTTTTTAAATATTTCATTGATTTATTTCATACTAGCGGATTTCCCGGCGTTGCTTGGATATATTTATCCCAGTCTTCTATTAGACAAGAAAAGGAATTAATTCTATGTAATTTGGACATTCTATTTTTCACCCCTTATCAACGCTAATGCCGATGGGGCTGAACTTGGAATTAAACGGCATCGGGCGTGTCACTGTTCATCTCAGCAGCCCCGAAAGCTACGGATTGGACACTAATATCGATCGTTTTTGATTATTTTTACATATCACTCCCTTCCCACCCCAACCTTAAGGGGGTGCGAGAGTTGTCTTTTAGATAGTAAGTGATATGTGTATAAGTTTGATTGAAATTACTCCATGCGTTCCAGAATTATACGTACACACACGCATACGTAAATCCATTTTTATATATGAGCAATACAGGACTATGTCATCCCCGTTAGTAAAACCTGAAACATACAGTGGATTTATTTTAATTAGTGCAATCGATTCTTGAAAGGTATACGATTCATGTTTACATAAATTAAAAAAAAAGTCGTTACTACAAATGCGTAATGAGCTGTTTTAGGGTTATTTAAAAAATCACGAAAATAGCTACAATTTTATTTCATTTTAACAATGAATTACTCAGCTAAAAATGTAAGAATTTAAAATTTAAAAAAATGATATATTAAATTTCGTTCTTTTCTATATTGACATAAACTATTGATATGTTTCTTAATAATCGTCCTTACGCCCTGACAAGCATTATAAAAATCTACCAGTGCGTCACACTCCACGTATAAAAAGTACTATACACTGCAAAATATTTGGTGAAAATTAAATTGCTTTTTAGGAGAGAAAATGGACAGAGCGGAGAGGTGCGGAACTGATGTTAAGGAAACGCCATGTTTCAATACATACCATATATATATTTTTTTTTTAAATTTTGCATCCTATATTTTTAGTTGTATAACTCATAATTAGAATGAGAAAATCATAGCTTTCTAAAAAAAAAACATTTTAACTAATCCAACAACAGAAGCGCAGCATGCATTTGTACTGACTTATTAAAGTATTTTTAGTAAACATACATTATATGCCCAGGTCTGCAGCTTGTATTTTTGCAAGGGGAGCAATACCCGATTTTGGCGCCTCTTCGAAGGAGACAAAAGCATACAGCGCTTCCTCCTTATTTTCATTTGCTGCCCGGCGCTTGGGTGCGTAATTCACCCAGATCTACTTGTAGGGGGTGCCCCAAAATTTTCGTGCGCACCCTAACTATGAAATTTTTACGGTCAAAAAAGATAGAAACCGTGCAAAACTCCACTTACACCCTCAAACTGGAAATCCCTGCGGATCATGTGCACTCTTTGCTCTCCCTTACTTTCGGCCGTGGATACCTTCCATGAACTGATTGCACTGACCTACAAAATGCCCACAGTACGTTTGACTTTTTACAACTGGGCTTCATATATTCATTAATCGCTCTAATATGGATTTTAAATTTTAAACTTTTTGGAACACAAGAATTTTGGGCACACATTATATTATATAGTGGTATCTTCTTATCTATAGAATCTGTAATTAAGTCTATTAGTTTATTTCTATCAGAATGTACAAAAATAAAGCAATACTAGGTAAATCATCTAATAGTTCTCATATATCAGTGTGTGACGCTGTGTTTTTCCTCTTATACACTCATTATATAAAGAACTAACACTTCCTCTGTGATATTTTGTTGGGACCATACTTTCAGAGAGTTTGGGGAAAATGTATGTCAGAGTGTAAGTCCAGATTGCAAAAACACCAATCGGAGTGTGTGACGGTAACTTTAACATTAAATAATATATTGTATTTTTCTTGTTTACGTGTTCTCTCACCGAGATGTGTTCTCCAATATCTCTCTATCATGTGCTCAAGTCGCTTTTTTGGAATTTGTCAGAGATGTTATAAGGTACAGTCGTAAAGCGAAAAGCGTATGTCACTGCGTGACGCGTGGAATAGCTCATTTATAGATTATAGACGAAATTTTAGAAGAGAACGGGGGAACCCAAAAGTTGACAATTTGTGTTACAAATGTGTTTATTATGGTAATGCATATGAAAACGAACACACAGGAAACAAAAACTCCAGTTTTTGTTCACAAAACAAAAAATATTTCATAACATTATCTACTTATTACGCAAAATATATTTTTATAGAACTATTTAATTTCTTTATAAATTGTTCAAAAACAATTTATACTTGAAAATATAAAGTTTAGAATGAAAATGCAAAGGTGCGTACCCACTATTGATTGAGCTGTGTTAAATTTCTCACTGAATTAAGTTGAATTTTATTTGTCTTTAGGCAACTTTGAATTCCGTTTAAAGAGATGCTGATTGGAGAATTGCTGGAATGAAAGTGAGAGGGAACGGGAGAATCCCAAGAAAACCCACGAACAGACACCACAAAGCCCATATGGCACGAGCCGGGGTCAAACTAGGCTTTTAACCCCACGCATCAGATGTGTGAACTCTACCACTTAGCCACCGCGGCCCCAAAATAGCTTTCATATTTTATGGCAGATTGTCATAGTTTTTTTTTTTTTAATTCATAGTACAACTTTTAGGGCTGAAAGCTCTAACCGAAAAGAATTAAAATATATCTTAGTAAACTTGTTCTTTTATAAACCTGGAGAAAAGAGGCAATTGCGATTATAAAATTTTCAGTTGCTTAGGAATAAAGAAAGATATTGACGTCATTTTAAAAGAAAAGCTGATACATAGAAATATTTTAAATGGTTCCTTTTTCGAACTTGATTAGGATTAGGATGTAATAATGAACACTTTTAGGATAATATTCACCAACTCAAATACGACTCAAATTTATTGATCAAATGAGAATGTTACACGTTCTTCATGTTTTCTTGTAGTGATTTCTACCTATTACTTTCATTACCATACACTTTTTGAGAGTAAATAAATTTTTGTCTAACATTGTATTTGCACCAAGTGTGGACACGGAAAAAACTTGATGTTCTGGTAATAGACATACTGTTTAACTCAAAATTATTTAAATAATAATTGCTAAGGTTTCTAATATCAGTGCTAAACAAGATTATATGTTTAATGGTATTCTTCGATTATCTGATTGTTTCATGGAATTCCACTGAGTGATCATTCTGGTGGTCCTGGGTTCGAAACCAGCTGTCGACCATCCTTACTGAGATTTTAACAGTTTTTTTCCTCACTTATACTACACCTGATTGCACCTTCAACTAGGACTTGTCCGACTCCTTCCGTACCCTATCCCGGCCTGAGCCATATTTTCCTTGTGGCCTTAAAAATGCAAATTCTAAGTTGTAATGATAGTGTCATTTCATTCATGGGTATCACTGCGTCCATCGTTCGAAAAATGGGACCAAAAATTTCGCCTTCGGGGTGGCCGATAAGTTAGCGCGCTCACTTTCTGTGCGTGTGGTCATGAGTTCAATTTCCGTTGACGGCTATTGAACGGAATGGTTCGGAGCTCACTTTACCAAAATCTGTATCTTGTCCTTAGAATCTCACCAGCTCCCCTCGCTTAGGACGTTGATAATAATTCAATCAATCAACGATTTTGATTTCAACCCAGTAATGAATAGTGAATGTCTAAAACTGAACAAAAACTAACTTTACCGTACCGAAAGCTCTTACCGTAATCACTTGCTTAAAAGATTGCATGGAAGAGTAGGGTGACCGTGGAACTAACTTCAACATCATGTCAGAAATATCAGATGAAACCAATGACGAGCGAATAGTCTTCAGTGGCATTTTCCCACGTAGGTGACATGATTCCCACCCTTAGGAAAATCTTATTTTACAACATTATTCTTCAAGTGTCCATTATTGGTGCGTTTAAGCAGAAAAATATTAAATGTAGGTCTATTTATGGTGTATTTCCGATTCCCTAACTATTACTACATTTGCTTATGTTTGAGAGTCTGTAACTTCTATATAATTTTGAACCACAAAACAAAACTTTGTACAGTACTAGTAGGAGTATTGTTGACAAAAACAAAAAAATTCTATCTGGTACCCCTTTTCGAAAGTTAGACCTTGAAATCAACGAAATTTGGATTATTTTTTTTAACTTGAAGCCAAAAGAATGCTTGGAAGGGCGCCAAACCCGAACCTTCTTAAATCTCTATACTAGGCGTATATCTTACAGAAAAATTGCAACTTGTGGTTTCAACCCCAGATCTTTATAAATGGTCCATAAAAACTGTGATTTAACTCATGAGTAAGATCGAATTATGGGACCTGTAAATCCAGATTTCAAAAATATTTTTCGGAATTTGTATCCATTTACTGAAAGCCCACTATACTTTCAGCCAGTGAAAACCAGAACCTTCTATCTTTAATGAGAAGAGAGCAGTGTTTTTTGTTTTTTTCTAAACCCTTGCAAACCCCTATTTTTACCTGCCACAGTGAAGAAAACTGAGACTAGATTCAAAATGGTTGCTGCTAAAAATAAAATAAAAATTGTTTTGTCCTGCTTACTAATAGGACTATCTATGGTGCAAATGTGAAAAGAAAAAGAAAACGAGCAATCATTTATATAAAAATTTGCTGATTTCACATGGAATCCTCCTTTCTTTTCAAAATTATTACAAGTTGTTGTAATTGCCTATTTTCCATGGCTGTCTTTTCTAGCGAAGTGTAGAGTACACAACATATTTGTGAGCTTTACTTCAGTTTTTTTTCTGGTTAATGCATTTGGAAGATGTTTCAGTGCCACATATTATTTAAATAACAAAATCAGCAATGATATATATAAAAAAAAAACTTCATATTTTTCCAATCCTGTTTGTGAATTATATTCATAAAATACTGCATATATATTTTCACGAAATCCTTATTTCATATTTCAGGCTGGCGTTAAAAGTAGCCAAGATCGTTTTTCTATTTTAGAGGCATTTAAATCTTTCTTGGAAGAAAAAGAAAAAATATCTCAGAAATTGTTCGAAAATGCAACTGCACCAGAAGAGACTGAAGAAGTTGCAGGTCCTGAACCTTCTGCTCCTGCCGCAACTCTTATTATGGAAAACATGGTGGCGAAAGCAGAATGCACTGTTTGTTTGGATTTGGAGGTAAGTGGAATAGTTAATGTGCTGCTCTTTTCATGAATTTAAGTTTTTCCTCCTAAAGGTTGTTTATATAAATACGCGATACTTGTTGCGACTTGAATATCCTTTCAGCGACACGGGGGTACCTTTTTTAAAAGCATTTATGAGGTATCTGGTTTTCAGTGATTTATTAAACTCAGCTTTGCAAGACTGTAATTTGTCAAAACTAAGATCCATTATTTCAGTGTGGAATAGGATATAAAGAAACACACTAATCAGAATGAAATAAAATGATGTGCCATAGAAATTCCTTTATTAAGGTAGCAAAGCGATCAAAGTGAACAGATGTTAGTTTTTTATATATATAGGTGTTTAAATTTCTTTATTAAAAGAATTTTCATGATGTGTAACAATGAAAAATCTTCTTGAACTTTTCTCATTTAAATTTTTTAAAGCATGGATTTGCTCCATTGGGCACAGTTGTGTTTCTGCTTTTCGATCAGATTATGAGGAGCCTAATGCAACTGCACTTGCAAAGTAGGGTTACTAGGTTTTCTTGAGGAAAAAACGGAAGATTTTGACAGACATCAGGAAATTAAATGAAAACTCAAAACCTCGAATTCCATTACTTTTATTGCTGTACTACCTTATATTTATCTTCATACAATTTATTATTATTTTTTATATAACGGAAAGGTACTCCTTGTGCGAAAAGGGAAAGTTTACCACAATTTTAAATTCTGCTTCAATCAACTCCTTGCTGCAACGATTTCTCACTTCTGCACATTTTAACTTCATTTGAGAGAATATTCCTTCTACAAATACGTTTGAGTCAGGAACACTAAATATATTGGTTTACGTATATTATAGATCTTTGTATTTTAAACCTTGGAAAAGAAATTAACCCGTTTTTCTACTCACTACTTCCTCACACTTTGAACTTTCAGCTGAGATTGTTATACATTCATAAAATTCCTGCCACAGCTGATCGACATTTATATGATACTGAATTTCAAACACTTCAACAACTCCCACATAATCCTCAAGTCTTAATTCCTGACTTCCTAAAGAAAACCTTAATAACCTTGAACATTTAATGTTTTCATCATTTTTTTAATTTTTTTTTTCAGGTATGTCAACAAATTCAAGTAGTAATTACATTTTCGGGGTCAATTTAAAATAGATTTTTGGCAGAAAAGAAAAAAAAAAACTGAAGAAAGTGTCTTACGGGTGAAAGAAAAACGTAAAACCTGGTAACCTTAGCATATAGTTATGAATGATCCCATGAATGTTGAGGAGCTGCTCTAAATGCCTATATGTGATAATGCCGGTCTTCCTCGAATCTTTCTAAACAGGGTTCGTTCTCAAGTGAAAATGACTTGTTTTTGAATTACTTAAACCATCTTCAGAGTTGTCCTAAGGGATATTTTAGCTAAGCACTTTTGCATGGTTAAACTACGATGAAAGTTGTAGTAAAAATAACCCGAAAATCATGATATGTAAATGATGCCATCCTTCGGCCATGACACCACCACTGCTCGAGACAAACTAGCTCGAAGCAGTTGTGCTTACTTTGCAGTGGTACAAGCAACGCCAAATTGAATGACCTTTTAAAAAAACCGTACGACCAGATTTATGGAACAGCCTTTATATGGATATAAATAATTCCAAAGAACAGGAGATACGTCTCGAAGGCCGGAGAAGGTTACAATACATCAAGATGACAGCTATTTAACCTTCTTCACCAAAGAAAGTAATAAGAGGTGAAGACTCGACGTTGTCGCGTATACCTCAACAGTGGCAACAATTCCGGTTATAGTTGTCGCCATTGACCTCTATCTAAAACGGTATGCACAGCGTAATATTTCGTTCAATGATTCTGCAACACTACAGAGTCTGTAAAGATAATGGCACTTGGGAATTGCAAGCAAAAACCTTCTTCAGTTCGCAAAATGATCGGCCAGTTTGGTAGGAATTGGAAATGTCTGGTATTGTAATTAGAACTGATAGAATTAAAATGTTTTGAGAAAATTATATGAAAGAAAAAGTTTGTAACTAATATTTTGTTTCTTGGTATTTTAACTTTTAACGCATCTACACAGTCGCCATTTTCTGTATTTTCGTACTACTGGAGTGTTTTACACTAAATGAAATGAAGTGTTTTACACTAAAGGATCCTTCTTAAATTGAACAATATACAACTACACGTTATTTTGCAAAAGAAACTAAAAAAAGTTCATGGATACTGCATATTTTCTGAATTATTTCAATAAATGCCACGTAGAAAATATTTCTCTAGTATAAGATCCAACCAGTTTCCACGTTTTTTCAACCCAATAGTATTTTTCGACTCTGTCTCCTGACGACTTAACTTGTCAGATGGTAAACCGAAAACACTACTAATAACGTCCATAAAATATTAGGAGGAAAGGGAATCATTATGACTGTGGTGGTTCGATGCTATGGAGCTTGAATTTACATATATGGCCTTTAGGTATCTCAGGCCATTCCTAAATAGGCTGGGGATAAGGATGTTGGAAGGTAGTGGGCCAGGGCCGAATTAATTGATACCATCTCGGCATTTGCCTGGGAAAATTGTAAAAACCTCCGCCAGGATGAACGGCCGCTGGGCTTGTTCCCAGGATCTTCTGATTGCTAAGCCAACGCTGCACCAACTGAGCTACGGCTGCTTGGTTTTCTGGTATGGGGCAATATAATGATCAATGGCCGCCACGACCTCCAGTTTTTTAAAGTGGGTCTTCTATCGCTCAGAAGTATTGAGATGAAATATCTAAGCCTTTTGTTCATCTTCTTAAGGTGCAGTTCATCCAGTTCGTCTCCATGGACGGTAGTGCTCGTTCACATACAGCTACTCAAGTAGAAGTGAGGACATTGGTCGGATGAGAACCGAGACCGGTCTCTAGGTCCGAGTAATATTGACCAGATTTGGGATGTTTAGAAGGCTGAAAGAATGTCATACAACCCCTCCCTAAGACCTACAGAAACTAACATTGGCTATCATCTAGTAATGGGCTTCACTGCCAACTGAAGTGAACTTAACTGTATAGCAGTTAGGGTTCATCACATTTCTTATGCTTATTTTCTCCCTTATCAGATGGTCGTACAGTGTGTATGTGTGTTTCTTTAATATTTACATTCGTGTTTAAAAGTGCTTATTTCTTTCTACAAAATTTAGTGCTATAGTGTTCTTAGCTATCTGTTTGTATCGAAAGATGGGAGAAGTAAATCCTGTTCTTCTCTATATAATGGTAAAAATTCCTACACAAAGCGCTCTTTGTCCTCCTCAGTTTCACTCTTTAATTTTGCACACCAGTATATCTTAGCTGATAGTAAACTTATTTGGATATGACTATTAACACGTTGATTTGTATTTTTGCAGTGTGAGATCATTTTCGTGCCGTGTGGACACATGTGCACTTGCCGTGCATGCTCGGAAAAATTGACGGAATGTCCACTGTGCCGTGCAGTTGTGGAGCAGAAAATCAGACTTATTACACCGTAGCTTTTAGCACATACAGCGTTGTTTCTGGTGGATAATGTGGCAATTAATGCAAATGTTTTCTATTTGGTGATGGAGTTTACATCACCAATTCATTGACTTCCTTGCTATCTCTTTAAGCAGTGAATTGTGCTGTGCATCAACACCAATTTTAATGTGTGTAATTGAAAAAAAAACAAAAAACAGACGAAATAATTTGTACATTTTTGTGTTACTTAATTGAAAATCTGTTTTGTATCTTGAGAAATTCATTTATGCTGAATTCGTAAGCCCTTTCCATTCCATAGCATAAGAGGAAGTAAATTTATATTTGACTAAGTTCATTCTTATGGTTTGCTGCGTCAGTGACCACATGGATGAGCACGTTGCATCAAATTCAGTGCCTTCTTTCTCTTGCTAAAATAAATAACTGTAAAGTTTGTGCTTTAAAGTAATGAATCTTAATTCTTAGAAGACTTTTCAAATGGAAACCCTCTTGTTGTTGGAGTGTGATTTCTACAATACAATTGTTATCTTTGTTTTATTGATACAGGTCAGTAATGGAAGGTATACGCACGCATACGGCACATATCCATGTATGTTTTTCTGTATTGCTGCGTATACTTACCTTATGAAGTACGCAGGCTCATAATTTTGCGTATACTCGCCTCGTAGGACTATGAGATAGATATTCGTTGAACTCTTGAAAAGAATCATTAATATGTACTTGTATGTATGAGTGTTTTACTTTTTTTTTTTTTTTTGTTTTGAAAAGGTTTATTTCTAAAACTATTTTTATTTTTTATTTCTTCATTTTTCCCCCACAATTTTCGCCAAGTGTTTGGGCAAGAGTAAACTAGTAGCAGATTCTTTGTTTTGATTTCTGGATTACTTAAGTGAAAAATATTTTTTAAATGTCAGAATTCATGTAGAAATTGAACTCTGAAAAGTTTGTACCAGAAGCTAGAACTCGGAGCTTCTTCAGTGGGCCATAATATTGGTACGTCTCAAGCCGATGTCTTGAAGTACGAACTATTGTACAAAATATAATGACGCGCACTTAACGACGTCTGGGTGTTGGTGGATAACACACCTCTGTCACTTGTTATAAGAGATACGACTTCTAATCTTACAATTATTTCCCATGTACAGGGTGAGTAAAAAGTAAGTGACCCTGAATATATTCTGATCGAAAAGAGATACAAGTGTAAAACTTCATGTAACACTACTTAGATGGATGCAGTAAAACGTTGTAGTTGTATGGTAATGTCTGTCGACCATCTTGAAGGCGATTATTTTGAATTCGTCTTTAAAAAAAAAAAAATCTTATGTAAAGAGGGACATAATTTTAGGCTAGATTTTTATGATAAATTAATTGGCGAAGTTAGTTTTCCAGTATCTCTGACCTACTAAAAGTGGTTGTTAGTAATCATTTTTAAATGGAACCCTTAAGTTAGGGCACAATTTTTAAATAAGTCCAAAAATGCAAGGCAGCCACTATAAAGTCGTGATTTTAGTGCATATAATCGCCAGTCTTTTCAGAATCGGCGTAATTGTTTTAATTCTAATTAACTGATGTAGTAGGTTCAACGTGATGAAACAACGCTTTTCCTAGAAATGTGTGAAATCCATGTTAAATTGGACGTTTATTTTGCAGCATGCCTTATCCAAGTACCTTAATGTTAAATGAATATGGCAAATGTCTAATATATTTCTGCAAGATGAGGCACATCCTCAGTATGGTGCACTTGTGCGAAAATATTAGATCGCCAGTTCTGGAGACATTGAATAGGACTCCAAGGACCCATTGAGTAACCGACTACATCAGAGTTTACATCTCTGAACTTTCTCATTCCTGAGGCCAGGTGAAAGCTGTTTTATGACACACATTCTTAAGATAATTGCAGACATACTTCACTGTGTTCATGCTGGTTGCCAAAAGTTACGGTTTTGTGCGACTCACAGTGAAGAACATTTTGAGTATCTTATGTGTAATAGCGTATTACATCAGAAGATTGAAATGTTACAACGAAACTTGTTAATGAAACATTTTAAGTGTTTTATTTGAAAACTAATTACTGACAACTAGTTCGTTAGAGATACTGGAAAAATGACTTCGCGATTTAATTTTTCACAAAAGCTAGCATAAAATTATGTATAACATTCTTGTCTTTATATTTAAGATAAATCCAAGATAAACTACATACACCACCATACAACCGAAACGTTTTTCTCCACTCATCTAAGTGTTGCATATGTACCTCTTTTCAATCAGAATATATTCTGGATGATCCCGTCTTTCGACTCCCGCCTCTACATGGAAATAACGACACGTTGTATCATACCACTTACAGCAAGTGTTGGAACTGTTTTTCGCCAACATCGAGCACATCCCATATTATTATGAAGAGTACATAATGATTTAACACATCGACCGAAGTGGCACGGGCCTACCATATAGTTATTATACGTACAACAAACAAACAGTACCTTTTCTTGTTTGTTGTTGGTCTTAGAAACTGCAGGTTATCTGTGTGTTAGCAAGTACTACTTTAGAAGGTAGTTATATTACTCAGGAATGACATTCTGTTTATAAAAATGTAGTACTTTTAACAAAAATTAACCGTACTTTTTTGTAAGAATAAGAAACGCTAATAGAAATAAGATGATTGCAGAGGGAGGAAAAATTAAAACAAACTTGTCTTTTAGTTATTTCTTTTCGATAGGTGTGCGCCGTACTTTTCAAAATTGTGGAGCGTATATCAACCATACATTTTAACATTACAGCCCTTGTTGATAAGGTTATGGAAGATGAATATACTTTTCTACTAGGTACACAATCAATGATTGTCAAATCTCTATAATTTATTTGCAGTCAGTGGAAGCCTAGCATGTACCTATAGAACTCTTTATTTAGCTGAAACCTTATTGACTCGGTGATATAGTACGAAATGGATCAGGACCAATATATGACACCGAAGTGTTATAAATTAATTTTCATAAATGTTTCAACCTTTATCCTTCTTTACAAGGGTGACGACATTAGAATTTACTTTTACACAATCAGGTTCATGTTTTACTTTCACATATTATCCAAATAATTTATCTTTATGTTATTCAAAGTCAATACTAGCTATGTATTACCTTTATTGAAAATACATATCCTGCAAAAGCTTCCTTTACAACTGCGCCTTTCCAGCTGTAGAAGGGAGACATCTATAATACATTGTTTGTCTTTGCTATCCCCCATGTAAAATGGCGTGAGAAATCTCATCACAAATTCTTGACTAGTGCATGCTAGTGTACAGTTATTGTTTTACGCACACATGATTAGTGTAAATTTCGTCAAGATAGGCACCAATCAGTGTAAGTTCTTTCTTGCAATAGTGGCAGAATGTTACGTACAAGTCCATAGCCATCGCGTACTTTGCATAATTGTACAAAACTAAATGAAATCTGATGTAAGTTGGTGTTTGTCAATTGGCTTCACTGTAAGCGACGCTGTGATTGTCTTTCTCACATTTTATTACTATTTATACAGTGACCTTAACAAGTTCTGGTATTGTTGTTCCGTACTTGTTGTGCCTAACTGCCAAGTGGTTATCACAGTATCGTTTTCACTGGGGCTCCGGCCTAATTGTTCGAAATAAAAACAATGTGTAAATATGTTGCTTGTTGGATGGTATTGACTTGTTTGTAGTTAACGTGCTTTTATAATTTCACATGGTTGCAGGATGAGTTTGTAAAGAAAATAATTTGGGAAAAAATGTAAGCGTATTAACCTTAAACTCTGTGTTACTTTGCGACATTAACCCCCAGTTTTACAATCGATCGTTAAGCTTCTAGTCAGCGCTACGTTGAGGCGAACTTTATTGCGTACGGAATATGAGTTGGCCTCAACTTAGCGCTGGATAGAACTTAGCGGTCGATTGTAAAACTGGGGGTTAATGTCGCAAAGAAACACAGAGTTTAAGGTTAATACACTTACATTTTTCCCCAAATTTTACGATTTTTAGGAAATCACTATATTGAGTTTAAGATGATGTGTATGAATAATCTCTCGCGTAATGGTCAATGTCAAAAAATCCTGTAAATGATGCAGAGAAAGCAACTTAATTGCATCGGCATTCCCTTTTGCCAGAATGGTATGAATACATAACATTATGGCCTTTGTATTTGCAAAAGATAATTTTTTTTATGCATACCCGTAACACTTCCTTTGGTATCTCTGTGCATGCGTGAATCGTCAATGGAAATTCCATCATCTTGTATGAAAATAACATATATAAGGACTATTTTCAAGATGTTTATTTTACTTTTATTGACATAAACATTTAGCAGTACTATGTTGAACTCAGTGTTCTTTCTTTAGATAAAATACTGCACTACAAATATATATCCGCGTTTAAACTTTTTTTCGCGTAAAATTGTTTCTTGCTGGTTTGGTTAATAGTAGTTGTGGGTAATATATTTTTAAATAGTTTCTCTGTTCACTCTGGAATTGAATCGGTAACAGATCTTGATGCATTTTAGTTAATAAAGAGTACCAGGTTGAATGCTATGCAGAAGCTTAAAATTTAAGTATTTAATGAGTTAGAGAAAACACGATATTTTCTACACAGCTTTATATTCTGAAGTGAATTATATAAAGGTAAAGAAATTTAGTTTCTAGGAAAATTAATAAAACGTGTATTATTTGTTTATTCGCATAACTTTTACGAATGGATAGATTATTTTCATAGATAAAGTTTCGCCGGATGTGGTCAGCCTTTTCATAATGAGATCTAGTCAAATAAGAGTGAACGCTTTAATAAGTCTTAGGAAGACGAATATGAATAAAATATTTAATCAGCAATATTGCTGCAGTGTATTGTGTGCATGTTTGAATGAATGTATAAAAGAGAGAGCTATGTGATATTCTTAACATTACAAGAGACATTATTATTAAGATGATTAGTGGTCAGCTGATATTCAATATTCATATCGGTGTCATACATATAAAAATGTTCATTGTTCAATTAAGTGTACTGTTTCTTTTGATTCTAAAAGTTCTAATTTTGTTAATTCATTAAAAGAGTGTATTAAAATACAAACTCTGTTGGAATTTATAAACTTTTTATGATATTTTACTGATAGAATGTAATCTGTATTTCACTATTTGAAATATAAATATGTTTTAAAACTGATCGTTGTTTTCACGGCGAATAAACTGAGTGAAATTGCTTCCGAGCTTCCAATGTGTCAGTTAGTTTGTAATTAAGAAAGTCTGAAAGGATTGCGTGCTTGAAACGTTGGTAATTACTTGGGGTTGGAACTTGATGACGTATAAAATGACATGCTAGAAAAAGCAAAAATATTTTAAGTAAATAACCCATAAAATGTTTCTTTAACTTGTGATAATGTGAAGATTTTATTATGGAGCATGATCATTTTATCATCAAAAGAAATTTGGTATCTCTATAAAATAAGTTAAGCTAAATAACGAAAAAATTACCAATGAAGGTAAAAACTCCCAATAGTGCAAAATAAAATAATTTTATGTGAAATGACTCGTTCTCAAACCCTGGGAGAAAAAGATCCGAGCTCTGATTACACACCAATTGACACAACTGGATGCCGAACATTTCATTCGTGCTTTGAAATTGTTCCTTTTGTGTGTCGGTGTGTTGTAAATTCTGAAGCAATGAACCAAGTGGCAATGGCAATTATTGTTCTTATGTCTGTCATTGTACGTATATTGAATGCTATTCCTGTACACGAATTTTACATTTCTTTCGAAGTATTCATACTATTTAATAATGGAAAGAAATTTTGACGTTATTTTGAGTAATGTATTTTGAATAAAGCTATGGAATAGAATATCAGCTCATTTTGTATATAAAACTTTAACTTTTGTTTTACCCTTTGTGCAGGGTGGTGTGAAATCATCATATATACAGGGTGTGTACTGACGGAAAAATTCTGGATTTTTTTTTAAAGTTATTATTTTAAACTTGACTTTAACTCTGTAGACATTTAGAAGGAACAACCTGTATTGAATTGGTAAATTAAAGTCACAGAATGAAGCATTTAAAAGCAAGGTTGATTGGTTTAAATCAAAGTGATTTAAATCAAAAATAGATTTTTTATTAAAAAAATAGAAATAGAGTGCAGATTTTTAATCATTCTGTGATTTGAACCATAATTAAGCTTTAAATTTAACCTTTAGTTCTTACGTAATGATATGCTCTTATGATGTAAACCAAAACCAGAGTGATCGATCTAACATTTTAACGAACTATTTGATTGGCGAAATTTTAAAAGAGAACGTAGGAACGCAATTCACAATATAAATTTACAATTTGTATCACCTATGTGTATGCTGAAGGATGAAAATGCAAAACTGCGTATCCTCTGTTGATTTGACTACACTAAATAGCTCTCATTGAATTGAATTTTTATCTAAGACCTTTAGGCAGCTTTGGATCAAACCGAATGGATGTTGATGGGAGAACTGGTGGAATGAACAAAGTGGGAAGGAACGAGAAAACCCTGAAAAAACCCACGCACATGGTTTTTGTTCACCATAAGTCACGAGCCGGGATCGAATCAGCAGCTCCACGGATCAGAGATGAGCGCTCTACCACTGAACGATCGCGGCTACAAAATAGCTCTCACACTTTATGGGATATTGTCATGGGTTTATCCCAAATTGATAGTGCAATTACCAGGGCTGAAAACCAAGTGAAATGAACTAAAGTTTATCTTAGTAAACTGAAATCATAGAGTATTTCGTTAGGGTGATGTACTCTGGAGAAAAGAGGCAATTACTATAATAAAATTTGAGTTGCGTAGGAAGAAAGGAAGACATAGACGTCATTTCAAAAGG